>JBBPMC010000294.1:0-27573 GCA_038090115.1 Strobilomyces echinocephalus | reverse complement strand
AGAGGGCGAGGGAGGGGCGAGGGAGAAGGAGAGGGTGGGGGAGAGAGGACGACGACGAGGCGACGGTCGTTGTCGCCGAGGGAGCAGGGTGGGCGAGGGAGAGGCCGAAGGTGAGAGGGCGAGGGCGAGACGACGGACGACGGACGAC
This sequence comes from Strobilomyces echinocephalus, assembly GCA_038090115.1. Classification (NCBI taxonomy): domain Eukaryota; kingdom Fungi; phylum Basidiomycota; class Agaricomycetes; order Boletales; family Boletaceae; genus Strobilomyces; species Strobilomyces echinocephalus. The sequence goes on along the minus strand of JBBPMC010000294.1, from coordinate 27,425 downwards.
GGACGACGTCGGCGAGGGAACTGGGTCGGCGAGGACGAGAACAAAGACGAGACGACGGACGACGACGAGGCGACGTGTCATCGCCGTCGTCGGTCGTCGTCGCCGAGGGAGGGGTGGGGATAGACGGGGAGAGGGAGAGGGAGAGGGAGAGGGCGAGAGGACGAGGCGACGTGTTGTCGCCGTCGTCGGTCATTGTCGCTGAGGGAGGGAGAGGGCGAGAGGGCGAGAGGGCGACGGCGAGAAGACGAGGTGACGTGTCGTCACCGTCGTCGCTGAAGGAGAGGGGTAGGCGAAGGCGAGGGACAGGCGAGTGCGAGGGAGGACGAGGACGAGAACGAGGCGACATGTCGTCGCCGTCGTTGTCGCTGAAGGAGAGGGGTAGGCTGAGGGAGAGGTGGGCGACAAGTCGTCGTCGTCGCGAGACAAGGGCGAGAGCGTGGGCGAGGCGTTGCTGAGGGAGAGGGATTGGGCGAGGGCAAGAGGACGAGAGCATGGGAGGGGCATGGCCGAGGAGAGGGGATAAGCGAGGGCGAGAGGACGACGAGGCGACAGGTCGTTGTCGTCGTCACGTCAGAGGGGGGAAGGTCGTCGCGAGACGAGGGCGAGCGCCGGTCGATGCTCACGCTCGAGAAGGAAAGACGCGGCGATGGGGCTCGAGCGCTCACGGACGAGCAGTGCGCACACTACGTCGTAGTCGCGATGACCCGTTTTGGTAATCGAGTGCACTCGACGGCGTTGTGCAAGTTGCGAGACGGTCTGGTAAAGGTCGGCAACCGGTCGCACGAAGGACCGGTCGCAACTGGTCGCAACCGCAGCCGCAACCGATGAGCACCAGTCTTGATCGGTTGCGGTTGCGGTTGCGCAGAATTGAGGATTCTAAAAGACCGGTTATGGTCCGGTTGCGCCCAAAAAGGGCAAAAAACCGGACTGGACCGGACTTTAAAACACTAAATGTGACGGGCCAGCACGGCGGCCATCAAAACATCGCCGATATTATAAATCAGGCCCGTTTGGGTGACACACACAGCGTGGCAAGACAATAGGATGGGCCCGCCTTGCGGCCATGCACGCATCGCCGATATGATGAGCCGGGCCCCTCGGCGCAGCAGGAAAGTGCGCCGAAACATATGGGCTGGCCCGCCTGGGTGACACCGACATCTCTGCGAGACGATGGGACAGGCCCGACCTGCGGCCATGAATGAAGCTCCGAAATGATCAATCGGGCCCTTCGGCGCAGCTGGGAGGTGCGCCGAAACATATAAGCGGGCCCGTATGGGTGACGCCGACACCGCTGCGAGACGATGGGACGGGCCCGCCCTGCACGCATCTCCAATATGATCAGTCGGGCCCTTCGGCGCAGCTGGGAGGTGCGCTGAAACATATAAGCGGGCCCGTATGGGTGACGCCGACACCGCTGCGAGAAAATGGGACGGGCCCGCCCTGCACGCATTTCCGATATGATCAGTCGGGCCCATCGGCGCAGTGGGGAGGTGCGCTGAAAGATATAGGTGGGCCCGTCAGGGTGACGCCGACAGCAGTGCGAGACAAGAGGACGGGCCCGCCCTGCGCCTATGAATGGAACGCAGAAATGATCGGTCGGGCCCTTCGGCGCAGCGGGGAAGTGCGCCGAAACATACATATAGGCGGGCCCGTCTAGGTGACGCAGACACCGCTGCAAGACAATGGGACGGGCCCGACATGCGGCCATGAACGCATCACCGAAATGATTGGTCCAGCCGGTCAGCGGAGCAGGTGAGATCGCCGAGACATATGGACAGGCCCATCTGGGTGACGCGGACATGATGCCGAGTCAATATGAGGGGCCTGCACAGCGCCTACGAATACATTGCTGAAACAATCAGTCGGGCCCGTTGGGGAGCAGCGCAGAATCCCAGAAACATATTGGCAGGCCTATCTGGATGACGCCGACAGCACGCTGAGACAATGAGACGGGCCCATTGGCAGCCACAAACACATCAGCGAAAAAGTAAGGGGGGCCCGACGGAAGAGCAGACGGACATTGCGGTAACAGATTGGCGGGCCCATGTGAGCCAGGCCGTGCGCACATCCACACAAGAGGATGGGCCCTCTTTGCAGCCGTGAACAAATCACCGCTATGATGCAATGGGCCCGACGTGTGAGTAGACTAACATCGCCGAAACAGATGGGCGGGCCAATTAGAAGGACGCCGAGAGCGCACCAAGAAAAGGAGACAGGCCCGATATGCAGTCACGAACACATCGCCGACATGATGCGTCGGGCCCTCGTGAGGGGAGCACTGAAATGCAGAGGTTGGCTCATGCGGAGTACGGCAAAACTTCGCCTGAGACAATGAACCGTGCCCGCAAGGAGGCCATAAAGGCATCGCGAGCTGCTAAGGCGGACCTGTCGGTAGAGCATGCTGGATGTTGCCGAAACATGTCGGCGTGCCAATGTGAAGAACGCCGTGAGCGCACTGAGACAATAACACGGGCCAGCATTGAATTCCGCATACCGACCACCCGTCTATCTAGCTCACACAACAGCAGCTAATCACGCACATGCGGAGGTTCGACCTACATCTGTTATTATAACGCTATGATATATCACAAAATTCATGTCAGGCATTCGTCGGCGGCATCATATAACTGCAGCAAGGATAGACGAAACTCGAGAAGGTTGCGGCGCTGTTCGCTCGCTGCAAAAAAATTTGCAGCCGCGTGGCAGAAACCTTCGGTGAACATGCGGTTCTTCTCCACAGTTGGAACCTCACGAGTCATTGTGTTCAGATCGAGACCAAAGCGCTCCGAGAAGACTGCTATGTCCGTCAAACCTGAGAACATTGAGTTTAACGCTAGCTTTCGAGATGACGAAGTGGCCCACCATCGCGATACACCCCTTGCAATGGAACCTCCATCGCATTGAGGAATTCCTCTATCAGAGTTGTTTTCTCATGTTCTACGCACGATATTTAATCAGTAAATCGGCGGATGAAAGGCCGGGCGGACGTGCCAAAACGTAGTTCGGCATTGATATTTTCCATTTGCCTCCATCGTTCGGCAGGATTGTTGAAGAGTCTTGGATAACAGGAACAGGCGGAGTGTTCCATGTCACAAAGAGGCGAGCTACTTATAGGGATTGCCGGGCTCAAAACGGATGTTCCATCCATCATTGGAACGTCGTCAGCGATAGCAGGCGAATCTCTAGGAGAAGTGCTGGTTATAGGCGAGCTTGCATTCGAGAGCAAGTCATCTGGCGTAGGTGGCGATTCGACAATGATCAGTAATGAATCATCAAACGGCTCCGGGGTGAATGACGGTGACATGGACCTTCTCTCGCATGCCTCAGGTGATCCCGAGTTGCGGGGATTTAGCGTTGGCAAAGTCAGCTGGGCAGCAGCAACACGCCGGTCCCTATTCGTGCGCTCTGCACCATGGATATTAACGGCTTCAACGAGTCAGCATCAGCAGCATCTAGGACTCACCTGGGGACGGCGCTGCTTCAACAAAGGCCAATCTGGCCAGCACCTCATCGGCAATGTCATTGGACGAGCCTGCAGTGATCAAATTCAGCGAACAAAGTCAAAATAAAATTTTACCCAAATATACCTGCCGGTGGACGGTCAGGTGCGTAGTCCATCACGCCGAAGTCAGCATCCGAGAGGGTTTGCTGGGACAGCCGCCGATGTGGCCGATCATTGGCGAATATATCTTGTGAGGCATTCAACAACGCTCAAGATGTTATGGGGCGATGAAACCAACCTGGGAGAGCAAATCGAACGTTTTTCTTACGTGCCGCAGGCATCCTAGCTTGTCAGAAACGCGATGTTTTGCGAGGGTAAGGTTATCAAGTCAGAGCCCACGACATCGGAATCTAAATCGGTCGCCACTCACCTGTCGTTCAGTGCATTGCCACTCGGAATTTACCGCCAAATTCAATGGCCGACACGCGTCGTTGACGCGTCAACACTTGTGGGCGTCGGAGCCTGAACACTCGTTCCTCCACATCTTTCGCTTCTAGCGGCGGCCCCTCCCAGTGCTCGCGCTGAACAATACCATGACCCACAAGACACTTGCAGAGGCGATGGTCGAAGAAGCTAAAGCGAAGATGCTGACGATACTGACGCGGATTGGTCGCCCGATTTCCCCCGGGTCCTCGCGCTCTGCGATGTGGCGAGAAGCGATGGAGGGTTTAAGGGAGCAATTGGTATGTGGCATCTTTCTCAATCTTGTCTCAGGGGTTGATGTACCGCAGAGAATCATCGCCGCGACGTGGGATGGGTCTGCCGAGATTCCTCGGTGGATCGTCGCATGCGACATTGAATTGTCGCTGATCAAGCCTGATGAATATCCATCCTGGTACCGGATCAGACTTGCAAATGTCGAGCGCTGTCAAGATCATCCATGGCTGCATCCGACTCCGGCAGACGCGACAGCCGATTCTGTTGGCTCTGTGATGGGGGCTGAGAGCACCTCGGACGAGGAGAGCGGCCAATTTGCTCCGCGACAAGACATGACCGAATTGCGGTCTTCAGCCCGACAACCCGACGCTCCTCAAGACGATCCAGCGCCGGACTATGTCGATCAGCAAGCGGGGCGAGTAGACAAGGGGAAGGGGAAGGAGACAGATATGGAGCCTGCAGATCTTTCCAACAGACGTGGCCGCAAGGGGAAAGAGAAGGCGGTTGCTCAGGACGATGAAGATGATGACGAGGCTCCAAGGGGTCGGTCCCGCGTACGAGGACAGGACCAAAGGAGCCAAAGGCGTAAATCGTCTGCCAGGAACCGCAGCGCCGCTCCCTCGACTTCCGGCCACCGATCCTACTCGCCGAATCAAGCAGAGACTTCCGGAGGTGCTCAAGCCGCCGAAACCGCCCAGCCCACTCCCCAGGCACCGTGCGACAGTTGCCAGTCGAAGGATATCATCTGCGTTGCGCGCATTGGAGGCAAAGCATGCGAACAGTGCCATGCGTGGAAGATCCGGTGTTCGTGGGTGGCCCAAAGTCGGGGCCGATCTGTCTCACGCCCCAGAGCACGGTCGCAAAGCCGCCGCCGTCGCGAAACCACGTCTCGATCACCATCACCATCCATCAATCCCCAGACACCGAGATGCTCGTCGCAACCGCTCGAAGACCAGGCTGAAAGTTCGACTCTCCGGGCGAAGACTCGGGACAAAGGCAAAGTAAAGGCCGCTCAACCGAAAACACCATCTCGCCGACGTCGCCGTCCCCGATCACAATCGGGTGCGCCAGCTGATATGAGATCGACCTCACCGGTGCATGAAGAGCCTCAGAGAATGACAAAGCGCCCCCGTCGTCAAACAAGGGCCCCACCACCACCGACGGCAACGCCGATGGCTACATATATGGTCGAATCGTTGAGTAAGGGGGCGAAGGCTCACGGCACTGTCAAAAGGACTCACGGTAAATAACCCTTTGAAACTGTATTCCGATGCTGATTCCTTATCCGCTGTAGTTTTTGACGGCGTTGAAATTGCAACAAGCGGCACCCGTGCGCGGATCGTCCCCGGCCGCTCTCCCCGGTCGACACCAGGACCTGGTCCTTCCTCGTGCGCTACTACACCGCCCCGCACCACATCGGCATCACGGGACTCCCATTTCAATGACGATCAACTTCGGCAGCTCGGCCGAGACAATGCTGATCTACGACAGCGCGTTCACTTGCTCGAACGCGGTCTCAAAACGTTCGGGGATATCTTGAAGGACAGATTCCCGGATCTTGGCGACAGTCGGCTATTTTTTCCATTCGCCGCCGCCGGTCGATCCAATCCGCCCCTCGAATCTAACATGCAATGCACGCCGCGTTCGGCACAGCTCCCCGCGCCAGCATCATCACCACCCCTTCGAGCTGTCGGCGTTCCCCGACTCACTCATCCACCACCGATGCTCACCGACGCTGATCAAGCTCTTTGCTCCCCAACCTCCTTACTTACCAACCTGCCAGACAATCGCTTCGAAGAGCTAGCAGATGACGATGCTGAGATGGAAGGTTTGTATGCTGACTTAGTCCCTCTGCCCGCGGTCACAAGGCAATTCCCCGACGGCGCCCTCCTCCGAAGTGTCACGCACACTCTGCACGGCGCTATCCAGCGTATCGGTGATATCGATCCACACACTGGGCACGTCTCCCCGAGCAACCCCAATCACCGGGGCATCGCCTCCATGAACTCAACGACAATGGAGCACCACAGGAGCTCTCAAGTGACGGACCAGTCGCTCATCATGCACTCGCCACCGTCCTACGACGTGTCTACTGACAACCACATTCCTCGCCATTCTGTCAGCGAGCAGCATGGCCGAGAGAATGATCGCCGCTCTACGGAACAAGCCTCCGGTGTCGGACCCGAGATGGTGGTGGATCCACCGAACGAGCTCTGTCGGAATCGGGAAACTGCAGTGCCAGGGGCGGATGAATTGCTGCAATCGTTGACGTCAGCTAATGACATGATGGTAGACAGCGTCTTTGCTCGCTAAATTGGACTTCACGCGAATGAACGTTTTGTACATATTGATCGAATGTATGGACATTTCAGATAATTAAATCACAGGTGGCGACGTTTCTTCATCTTTGGCTCGATTGCGACGAAATCAGCATCCGGGGGTTGAGGAGGGCGCCGAGCTCGCCCAGACCGCCTGGGCGTTTCCGGGACGCTTGTCTGATCACCGACAAGACATTCGCTAACGTCTTTCTTCTTGCCGGGCTTGTCAGATTGGGATGCCTGCAGATCATCCATGGAGGTTTCCTGTGCCTGCCTCAAATCGACGCCGTCTGAAACGACGATCGCGCCGCGTCTTATTTTCATCGGCGGTGTCACCGGCTCCTCAACCATCTTGCTCGGCATACTTCTTCCAGGCAAGCCACTCCCATCATCGGCGATGACAGGTCCAACCGGAAGTCGCCTGACTTTCCTTTCCTTTGATTCGTTTTGCTCCCCTTCGGTCCTGCGTGCGTCATGCACAGCGCTAATCGTGCAGGTATGTACATCGGCCGAGTGTGAACTTCGGGGAATGATGTTCCGAGCATCATCCGCCGCCGAAAGCAGCGAGGCGCATTCAGGGGCAGCATTGGCGTGTTTCTCGGTGCCTTTTGAAAAATGGGAATCGGTGCCTGCATTCAACGCACTTCCTGTGGCGTCGTGAACGGCATTCTCGGCGGTGGCATCGGTGTGTTGAGTATCGCCGGCGATAATCGGCCTGCAAGGAATGGTACTCTCGGCGGTGACATCGGATGCTTGATTATCGCCGGAGAGCATCGGTATACGTATAACCGTCCGACGCTTTGCGAGCTTGTCGGAACCAAGAGCAGTCATTTTCCCTTGCGTGCTGTGAGATTAGGTGCGTCACATTGAATAAAAATATAAATCACCTTGATGGACAACCTGGTGCATTGTATCATTTTTCGTCAGATCGGGATTTATCAGCTCTCCTACTACTGGTCCGATGACATTGCTTGCTTGGTCGGTGGAACCGGACATTGTACCTTTCATTGCAGATTTTAACGGAGGCCTGCTTTTATGATTAGGTTGGGCTGTTTTGCTTGGACCATGTGATTTTGGAAGTGGGACCACCGGTATTTCTTTGTATGCGTCGTGTTCATTTGTGCCTGGCTCTATGTTGCGTTAGCCCTCATAGAAAAATATCGAACGTCGGCACCTTCTGAGTTTTTTGAAGGCACGTCGTTCTCCGGAATGACACCCTGTCTGGCTCCTGGGACTTTTGCTTTCGAAGATGGTCCCGGTGTCGGCTGGCGTGCAGCAACATCCCCCGATTTACCCCCGGGTGTGCGTGACTGTCGATCGTTTCGCTGTTCATCTTCATCAACTTGTTGCATTCTCTCTTTTTCCATCTGGACGATCGACTTTGATGAGGGTCGGAAAGACAGAGTCACCTCGGATGACGTTTCCGGATTATCCACCCGGGATGCCTTGCTTTCCACGACCTTCTGTGGGTGATTGTCTTTTACTTTAGGGCGCTTTCTTTGCTGACGCTCCGAAACGTCCAAGGTAGCAGCGTCGGCAGCCCGCTTTACTTTCAGGAGAGATGTATCGGCGCGTACAGAATTGGCCGATACATCGGCTGTTCGATCAGCTCCCTTCACCGTCGGTAATTGGTCGGCCAGGTTACGGTTCCCAGCACCTCCATCGGGAACCTTCGTGTTTCGGCCTGTGCTGGGTGCCGACGGATGTATCGGCGCTTTCCCCTTCTTCGCGATAGCCGGCTTTGTGGGTTCATCTTGACGATGTCCACTGTCTGGGGTGACGGACGTGCTTTTTGGAGCACCACTCGACGCACGACTGTCGCCTGTGCCCTTGTTTGCCTCGGGCTGTGTCGCTGCAGGTTTTCCGGCCTTCCCTTTCAGGCCTGCACCTTCCGATCGGGAATCTCCGCCAGTAATCGGAAGGGCGATATCACAATTGTCATCTGGCTGGTGGATCCCGGTGTTACCGGTGGTCCTTTGCATCTCTGGCTCTGTGACTGCAGGTTCCTTACCCTTCCCTTTCCGGCGCACATTCTCCCCTGCAGAATCTCCATCGGTAATGGGTCCGGCGGCGATTTCACTGTCATCGGGCCGCTCGCCTGATGTGCCGGAGGAGGTCGGCCCATTGTCCCCTGATGCAGCCGAGCCGTCCGACCTTCCATCATCGGGTGTTACTGGCGGCATAAGCTTCTTGTCTTTCAGCCAGTACTGAAACTCGAACACATCCCCTGGATCGGTTTCCTGTCGGCGACGGATAAAGTTCAAGAATCGAGTGACATCCTTGGTTGTCATATGGCTGGGATCATCGGAGAAGGCAAAGTTGCGGGGAAGGTGACGTTCCAAAAATAGTTCATCTTGAAATACCCTAAGCTGCTTGAACGGGGCCGATGCTTTGAAGTTCTGACAGGCATCTCCTGTCATGGATGTTTTGTGAGATTCGCCGTCAGTCTGTCACGCTCTACATACTGTAATGAGACGTCAGAAATGCCCTGACATATGCTTGTTTCTCTGCCCGAGTGGCATCGGTAATATCGGGAATCCAGGTTGTGCCATCGGTCATGGTGATTTTCTCAATTAGCTGATCCCGATTGATGGTCGTTTTTAGTTTTTTGACTTTCTTTCGTTCACCATCGGGTGTTTCATCGTTGCCATCGGCAGCTTCATTTGCCACCGGAAAGCAATCGGGAAGCCACTTCTCAAAGGGCCCAAGGACGGGATCAATATCTTTGAATGCCGGTCCATTGGCGATGGATTTATTGAAGTCGTATCTATTCCAAATTAGCAGTCTATTGTTACTTGAATTATTAGCTTACATTTGGGAAAACAGATCGCCTTTCTCATCTTTAAATCCCGACAGAATAACCAGGCGAAGCCCGCCACGCTTCCACATCTCTTCAGCGAATCCTTTCATGACTTTGTAAGCCCCGCGATTTGCAAATCTAATTGACAGTATCGGTCAGCTAATATCACTCGTGGCGACTGCCGATCCACTCGCTGATTTCGCGCCCCTTCCGAGGCTCCCCGGGTATTCCATTCTTTTGCAGTCGCTTCGGCAACGGCCAACTCATCTTTGGTCAGCTGATTCATAAGGATAGTGAGCGCGGGCTGCCAACATTCGATATTTGCAGCATTGCGTGGCTTGTCAAAATACTCGGTGATGATATCGCGAATTTTCTCTTTGTGTGTTTCACGAATGACCGATCGGGGTGTCCATTTTTGGCTGAGTCGAATCGGCTTCTTTTTTTCTCGGTTATGGTTGCGCCGACGCATCCAATGATTATATAGCTGCCCAATGGGTGTCAGGACCATCAGAGCAGGATATGTCTGTACTTGCCCTCAGTCTCGCAGACCATTCCGCTGCCTCCATATTTTGATGTATGTCCAATTCTGCCAGGCGGTCCGCAATTTCTTTCCAGATGCCCTTTCGGTCCTTTCGGGTGGCTGCCTTCCACTCCTGCCAATTGTCACGCAGTATAGCAAGTACCTCTGGAGGATACAAGAGTGGCACAACCTCTGCTGATCCTTTGTCGGCTTCCTCGAGGGCGTTATCCTCAATGTCTGCATTCTCGCCAGGGTCACCAGCATCCTCCAAATATTCTGTTCTACCTTCAGAGGGTTGTTTTTGAGAGGCATCTCCATTGCAGTGTAGTCCATTTGGTGCTGCAGGGACATCTGCGCCTTGTTCATCTATGTCACCTTCATCGTCATCATCCTCTCTCTGCTCTCCAGCATCCATAGCATTTGGCTGCTCACTACAGGCAATCTCAGTGTCAGAGTCACCATATTCTGTAGCCTGATACTCAGTGAGAGCATAAGTAGATTCTGCGTCGGACATGACTGGGAAGAATTCAAGAAGTTGGCCGGTACAGTGTGAGTTACAAAGTCTTGCTTCTACCTGGAAAGCCCATGGCAACGGTGTTCGGCTGCGCGCAACCCATCTCGTTATGTGCCAAGCCACGTTATGTCTGGCCACATTGTGTGATCCGAATGATCCGAGTCATTAGCCGATTGGCACAAGGCTGCCGAATTACATGCCGGTACATCTGATGAAGAAAATGCTGGAACCCAGTGATTGCCGGACATTAAGCCAAATATGACACGCAAGAGACGGTCAGTCTCACGAATGTAGTCATTGGGAAGTCTCCATAATCTGTTCTGTTATCATCCTGACATTTTACACACCATGCCCAAACATCAAAGAAAAGTGAATACTGACAAAGTCACACGACTGACGTGGATCTCTAAAAATACAACAAGAGGGGAAACTTCTCGGCTGGTGAAGATGCCCAGTGAACCTTCCCCTCGCAAGGTGAACCCGCCCCCCCCCTCTGTGTCTCCGACAAAGGCTCCCCTGTACAACTCGGGAGTATCACAGGAAATCAATGAAGATGATGAACACGTGTGGTTGGATGATATCCAGCCACTGAAACTTCCAACATCGAAGGTTGGCCGGTTGTGAATGGCTTCCCTTGTGCTGACTACATGGTTTGCCAGACCGATAATGATTATCTCCGAGATTGGCTTGACCACCAAGAAGCTTTCCTGCAGTGCATACTAGACATGGAGGCTCCGCCAACACCCCGAGTTTGCTCAGCATGTGGGGGCGATGGATTGTACAAGTGCAGTGATTGTTTCGGCTCACCGGTGTATTGCAAATGCTGCTTCATGGACAGTCATCGGCAAAACCCATTCCATCGGCTTCGGCATTGGACTGGTACATTTTTCGAGGACACAGCATTACATGCGGTACATCCATGAATCTGGGTTTTATGTCTGTGTTAATGAATGATTTATAGATTGGCTTTGAGGTGCATCTTGGCCATTCCGGAAACCTGTGCCCCTTGACAGGAGACAGTTGCCGGGCCGGTCGGCTCCCACGAGGGCCAATTGATGATCATGAATGGGAGGACATCGGCGCTGCCCCATACCACCTGCATCCCCCAGCTGACGTTCCGCACCTAACAATTGTGGATATCACCGGGGTACACTTTCTTGTAGTCAATTACTGCTGTTGCCTTGGATCGCCACCAGCTTATATGCAGCTCCTCCAGTACAAATTGTTTCCTGCGACTATAAAAAACCCGCAAACATGCTTTACGTTTGGAGTCCTCGATGACTTCATACGAGACAATTTGGAATGTGGAACATCAGCGATGAACTACTTTTCCAAAATCAGGAGAATCACACCAAATGTATTCCCCGATGCAGTCCCGGTAAGCCTAGGTGCTCTTCTCAGGCGTGTGATTTCACAGTGATCAGAATCGGTATCGCGAATTGCTCAGAGTGTCCCGGCAGTGGCGCATCTTAAAGATGAAAAAGTGGGGAGGTTTTGGCCATCGGCATCGCGCGCCTGCTTCAGGAGAATTGGTCTTATTTTGCCCCGCCTGTCCGCAACCGGGTGTGAACGCCGATCCATCTCCGACCGATCTGAAAGAGTGAGCATCGGCATTAATTAATTCCACTGATATGTACTGATAATCAACATCCCATGTGTATCGGTGACAGCTGGAAATATGCCAGAACACTGATCATGGACGGCAACTTCAAAGCAGAGCATTTACACGAAAGGAGATCTGACCACCAGGTGTGGCTCGCTGATGGTCAAGGATACATGGTGAAACGATCCGATTATAAGACATATTTGCAATGCACCAACCACCCGTTGGAGGTGGGACGTCTCTCCTCTTTTCCCCACATATGCTGACCCGCCTGATACCTCAGAAGTCGGCGTGCAATAACCATCGCGCTGTGAATCAGGCAAATGCAAGCCACGGCAAACTTGAGTCCACTGGAATCGGAGCGACTGCATGCGCACGTCATGGGTGCTTTGTACCACACACCGTGGTTGATTTTCAAAAAGGCGAGAGGTGAGCCGATGATCACTGGCGTTACTTTCCAGACAACAGACGAACGACCGATAAACAGACAGGTTAATATGGATTATTCGGTGGCACACGCACTGAAATACAATATGACCGGGATTGCCAGAGTTATTTTGTTTTACGACATCAATTGCGCGTACATGAAAAAACTGAGATCCAGAGTCGCGAACAGCGAATTTATACAGCTTCCCCCCGATGTGGAGATCATCCCCGGCATCGGAATATGGCACGTGCATGGCCACCAAGCAGAATGTTTCCCTCGCTATGCTCCACTTTACATTCCGGGATCTGGTTGGGTGGATGGAGAAATTATCGAGACCCTATGGTCTATCCTGAATGTGATATCAAAGTCGGCGCGGGGAATGTCATCGCCTTATCGGCAGGAGCTACTGGACTTCCAAATGAACGATTCGAATTTCATGAAAATGATCCGCATGAGTACGTATTGTGGACTATGGACGGACTACACTAATATTATCCTGCCAGCGAGAAGCCTTAAACGCAAGTTCCTTCTTGCAAAGCGATCGGCGAATTCGTCAGCTGCCGCATTTCATGATTTGAATGCCTCAGTCCCAGAGGACACAAGGAATACGTGGATTCAAGAAGAGAAAAAGGCCCAAACATTGTGAGCAACTAATCCATCTGCTATGGACATATATCAGTTGCGAATACAAAGAGGTGCGCCTAATATTATTCACCTTCCCCGATCGCCGACGGATTCCCCGAAGCGCCTAGTATTCAGTCCATAGAGCTACGGCTGCTTCAGGGAAACACACACTCAGATTCCAGCGCAGCTACCTGGCTTTCAAAAGGTCTTAAACTTGAAGAAGCAAAAATCTCTCTCGCACAAGAGATTCGTCAACTTGGGACTCATCCAACAGAGATTCAACGCCTTGCTTTAGCTCGGCGCGCTGACCGGCTTACGACCAATATGTCGGCATTTCTCTCGGAGGCATTGCTACGTCTTGGGGGGTGTTTTGCCGATGATGCAGCATCCGATGTGTCGGGAAATGAATCGGTGGATGGACAGGACGATGTCGCCGAAGTCTTTGGAGGGCAACGTCCCGATCTGACCTGGCTGCCGCTGCCGTCTGCTCTCGGGCACGACAGGGTGGTGACTCTCAAAATCGAGCACCTTTCGCACATTGAACTGGAACTGCGAAAGGGACAGGCAAACGATGCCTTGCATAGTATTTGCCTCATTCTTGTTGAGAAGGCACTCCTCTTCCGAAATGACGTGCGTCATGCTGGAAGCCACGCCACAAAAACTCGGGCATGGGACAAAATTAACTCAGTAAATGCTATTCTTTCGAGGCACGCGACGGTTTATAGGAAATGTCGAAAGGCCATGGTGAATCTCGGCGCCGATGACAATGTCTTGGAAACATATCGGCCACTTAGCAAGGAAGATTTGACGGCAAAAACGTCAGTCATAGATCCGAATGCCAGAGGATTACGGTACGAGGGATTAGCGTGGTTCTGGAGTCTTGATATCCCTCGTGACACAACATCTGAACATTGGATGTCCGAGTGTAAGCGTGCATTTGTCTGTCCACCGGTGTGGTAATGTGACTCTCTGATAGTTTACAGGGTCCATTGGCTTCGCGCAAAAGCCGTTCGCGATAGATGGGCCGAGGAAAAGGAATTGGTTCAGGCCGAGTTCGGCTGGACAATCAATTTCTTCGGTAACCGTGCCGATATCTGGCAATATCGCGCCATCAGAAGTGAAACAAAGGGAGCAAATGGCCAGGCATGCTATGCCAAACGCCAGCATGCCACATACGCATGTCTCCGTGACCGGTGTCAAGCAGTGTTGGATGCTTTTCAGCCGAACGCGGATGACGCGATTGGGAGCAGTCCGGTTTTGTAAGGCGTATGTAGAAAGCACGAATTCTTCTCCCACAATCAACTCATTGAATACATTGTACACATTGGTGTGTTCCGCTTTTCGTGCAGTTCTTGTCTGCGTCCTCCGAGATCGCCGAAGGTTTTCGCACGCCTCTCACGTGAGTGCCGCTTTTGTCACAGCGACCACCAGGTCCACAACACAACCTTGATGCGTGTTTTCCCGACGAATTGCCATGCCATCCCCCTTGCATCCGGAGCTCTCGCAAAGTAAAATTCATATGATTATGTACTATCATGCCTGCCGTTTAGAAGAAGCTGGCCGGACCCTCGGATGTCTTTCGACGGACCAGTGGCCAGTCGATTGGTTCGAGAAGGTGAGACTGGAATTGGTGCGCGCCCTAAGAAGCATAACGCGCGAATTGCTCACTCAGTATCCGATAGTCCACTTTCTTCGGCATTCTCGGCGTTTATGCGATGCGGCAAACATGTCGTCCAGTGATCCCGGCTTCATTTAACGTATTCTATCGGCTGGAAGAGAATCCGGACGATGTGAAGCGGAACCTGCAAGACATCGGAGATGACCAGCTCACCCTGGTCGCCGGGATCAGAGATATAATTTCGAGCTGGCCGGAGGATTCTCTGCCGTTGTTTCCCAATCGGTGGTGGGTGGAGCACGTCTCCGACGACGATGTGTCAGCCGGGCCGTGGACCTTGGAGAAAGTTGCGGAGGCCGATGAATTTTTCTTGGTGAGTTTCGGCACCTATGACCCGCCGTTCATCCGGAGTAATGCCATTCAGTGTCAGTGGGATTGGTCGGCCCGCTCGCCATTGGAAAGACAAAGGGACGCGCGTCTCTCCAACGTGAAGAACACCATCCGGCTGCTCCTTAGCATCAATTGCCAAGAGTTACATGCTGCTTCCTCCGTCATGGAGACCACGCTGGATGCTATGCACCGATTGGCGTCGCCCAGGAGCAGTAGGACGTAGCGTTGTATATCGGATCATTCAAGAATGTATTATAGCTTGCCAATGTCGCTATGGCGAATAAAATGGTTGCGCGATACATGCATAAATTCGTGAACGTCGTCCCGCATATACCACGCCAGAGCTCCCCTGTCTCCATTGGGTTCCCCCACGCCATGCTCGATCATCTGCCCAGACATGCCGATCACCGTTCCAGGATTGTACCGGAGGGTGAGACCGAGAGTCGGGAGGAATATATATAATTCGGAATATGTGCCGAAGGTCACCAACATATCGAACGACTGCGGCCGACCGAATCTGTCCACGTGAAATGGACTCATGCGGTTTACCATTAGGGAGGCCACATTGTACACCGATGGCCATTGGGCAAGTAACTCTTGCATTGCCTCATCATTGGACTCCTCGGCAAACTGCCCGAGGTTCAGCATCACCTGAAGTCCACTTCGGTACATTTCAGGATGCATAATTGCGAGTGCCCCAGAGAGAATGGCAGCTTCGTCCCGCATTGAAGCTACCCACTCTTTTGCGTCGTCTGTCTTCATCGTCGCCGATATCTCGGGGACAGCATAACCGCCCTTATCATACCCGTTTTGTCAATGAATCGCGGAAAAGTGTAAACAAGTGACACACGTGTCTGGCCTGTTGAAACCACGCCGGCGACATGTTAATCGCCCCCTTTGTCTCTGCCGTCATGGTAAACAGGTCTTCGCTTGTGCGCCAATTCCCCTTTCGAGCTCTTGCAAGCCCAGCTCGCAGGGATTGAGCGAGATGGTCCACATTGTTCCATAGTAACATCTGAAATATTTTTACGTCAAGTGTCTAGGTTGCGAACGACATAAGTACCTGATTCGGGGGACTCACGCCTTCCGGGAGATACCACACCAGAATTACGTCGGCCCGATCGACGATGATGGCTGGGTCGGAAATCTCCAGAAGCGGGATTGCGTTGGAGATAGCTGCATCCGTACCGGGGACGAATGTACTCTCCCTGTTCGATCGCTCTGACAGACGGATTGCATCGACGTTCTGCAATACAACTGCCGGAATCAGTCCGACACGATCCCCCGAGCCACAGTCGACACACGGACTTTTATTCTGGTATGCGCGCACCAAGATGTCGACCATGCAATCGGCTTCGCAGAGAGTTTCTATGCCGATGTTGCGGGGCTTTGCATCATGATGATCTGGCGCCAGACACCCGGTAGCTTTTTGGAACTGCTGAACCATGTATCCGGCGAGGTTGTGCGTATATGCGAGCTCCCAGCCAGCAGGAATGGCTGGCTGACTGTTGAGGTCTGCCATAGGTCAATGTCGGTGTGATGGCTGTTTGATCGTTGATGACAATATGCCGCGATCACTGTCGGTGACTCCCGCGTGAGGCCAAGTGAGTCATCGCAGGTAAGCACTGCCACTGCCACTCTGAATGCTATGCTTGATTTACAGCTCGAGTCTCATCAACGACACCTATTCAACAAGTTGCTGTCGATCATCGAAGAAAGTAGGTTCCTCATTCGGGGACGGAGATGTATCAGCATCTCGAATGTGAGCGCAATGTCGCCGCTTTGACTGTCGGGGGGTTCAGGGAGATGGTGCGTAAAGGCTTCAGATGGCGCATAATGACTTCGCTGACTCGGGTCGCCGACCTCGACGAAGACGTTCTCGCCTACCCAGGTCTGCCAACCCGTTCGCCGAGGCCTGAAGTTCAGTCTCACGGTCAGAAGAACTCATTGCCTCCAAGATCCGGCTTGCCTTGCCCCAAAATCCATCAGCATAGTCCCATTAGCCCTCCGCATACGCCATCCCTGTGGAACTCGGCAACAACGTCGTCGGCGTTGGCTTTGCCCCTTGTTGCCAAATCAATCGGCATCATAAGTCACACCCAGGGCCGCCCCGGATGCTCCATCCCTGGTCCTCAGCGATGACATCGGTTGCCTCTCACCCCGAAAACCGTCGGCATCGTACATCACACCTCCCATCACTCCGGAGACGACATCCGCCTTCTAATCGGTTAGAATCTCACCGCCACCCATTGCATCCCAATTAGGCTTATCCCCTCCATCCAAATCCATAGGAAGAGCACGCCACTCCACCCATCACTTTAAACACACCATCTGTCTCATAATCGGCTACAGCGCATCAGTGCCAATGACCTCAAAAACCGGCTTGTCACTCCCTCCGCCTAAATCTATCAGCGGCGTACATCGCTCCCCCATCCGGAGACACCATCCGTCTCCTACTAGGCTACAACGTCGCTGTCACTCATCGCCTCCCAGGGCCGCTTATCCTCCCTCCCTCCCCCAGAAATTCATCGGGGGCGTACATCACTCTCCCTGTCATCTTGGACGCGCCGCCTGCCCAGTACTTTGCTACAACGTCACCGGTACCCATCGCCTCCCAACCTTTTTACCACCCCCACCAACCTCCATCGGCCGCATCCACCGCTCTCTCATCACTCCGGAGATGCCATCCGTCTGGTTCCTCGCTACAATGTCACCGGTACTCATCGCCTCCGACGCCCGCTTACACCCTCCAATCAAATCTATAGGCGGCGTGCATGGCTCCCAGCCACACTTAGAATACGCCGACCTTTTGGTACCCCTTCTCGCTATCCAGTGCGTCGTCAGCGTCGCCCCCCACATCCCCCGGTATCGAAGATCACATCGGAAAGATGCTATCGGTGGCGTCGTCACAGGGTTTTGCGAAGGCAGTGGCAATCCCTCTCGTTCACGCAAAAAGCAAGATGTTCGCTTTCAGTTCTCCGGCAGTTGTGGTTATTGTAGCTCTCCATATTCGTCACCAAGAATCGGCGTCTTGAAGATGCTCGGTATCGCACACCCACCGCTCGCTCACTCGTCCATGGTCGCCGAGGTCCCCGTCCATGTTGTACTGGCAGAGGTGGGTGCCCATTGTCTCCAAAACCCACTTACCTTCTCCCCCCAAATGCATCGGCACCATCCGTTACTCCCCTCACCACTCCAGATATGCCGTCCCCCTCATACTCAGCTTCAACGTCTCCGGCGTCGTCACAGTAGCCTCCTACCCCTCCAGGTATAGAAGATCTCACAGCAAAGACGTATGGGCAGCGCTGTCTCCAGGCCTCGCAAAGGGAGAGGCCATCCATCGCGTTCATGCAAAAAGCAAGGTGTTCGCTTTCGCTTCTCCCGCAGCGTGGTAATCGCGTGTTATTGTAGCTCACCCTATTTGCCACCATGAATCGGCGTCTTGAAGAAGCTCGGTATCGCGTCCTCCGAGTATTTAAAGAACGTAGATACCCTGTCCCTCAATGCCTTGCAGGTGGTGACATGGAGTGCCGTTGGCGACAGACCGCTAATACTTCCGTGCATTTCTTGCTGGGCCGCGTCCTTCAATAATGGTAGCGCACCCCCCCTTTTTCGTAGGCATATGTACATCACTGAATGCGTTTTGCTCGACACCCGGATGAAAACACCAATCGGTCGGTGACCTAGCATTATAAAGAATGGACCAATTACCATAGCCGGCACTGATGATACTCTGTGGATAGGTGTAAGGACCGGGACGCTGTGGCCGTTCACTCCAGTCTCGGCGCATACATCATATTAACGTCCGCCGATTACTCGCAGACTATACATATCATATTGAGTTGCAACTCTTACTGCATACCCAGAAACACTCTGCCGCGTTGTATCGCACCGCGGGGCCTGCACGGATTCATTGTGAAGCCTGCTCAACATGTTTGTCGTTCACCGGTCTCCCCATGCCTGATTTGGCGAGGACCGTGCCTTTCGCATATCATTTATGATCGCCGCGGTTGCACACAGCAGTAACCATTCATTCCCCACCACCACCATCGCACACGTAAGAACCCTTGCCATGGGCACCGATGTCTACCAGCACGAGCGGATGTGGGTAAGTGTCGGATCATGAGTGCCGCCGACTTCCTAGGTGGCAATTATTCGGGGCGTTGTCAGACCGCTGTGGCTATGCTGTCACCCGCATACTTGGCCTCACCTTCGGCAGAAAAGCATGATGTTCGCTTTCGCTTCTGCCGCAGTGTGGTATTTCATTTTTATTGTATTGTCGTAGTTATATGAGCAGACTTGGATGTTTTCATTCGGATGAACAGCGAGCGACTGGGCTATTTTCGGGATGCCTTGGAGGACCGACATCGCACAGCACCGACAGAGGTCCCCGGCCCTGTCTAAGAGACCCGACAACATGTATAGGAGGGTAATAGCGCTACACACAGGGCCTAGCCGTGTGTTTGCAGCCGTGAGATCGTGACCATCAGACGGGCCCAATCTTTGTTTAATCGCGATTTGGACTGGCCCGTATTTATGTGTCGGCGATATTGTCGTCACACCCGCTGCGGCCCCTCCTTATGTACAGGCAATGTTCCGATTGCCTCCCTACGGGCCCGTCTGTATGTATCGGCGATATTAGTCACCTCCCCTATGCGGGCCGGTCCTCATGTGTCGGCCCACATCCATTTCCCTCACACGGGCCCCTTGTTATGTATCGGCGATAATGTAAGCGGCCACCAGCCGGGCCCATGCTCATATATCGGCAATATTATTGGCGGCCACCACCTGGGGCCCATTCTCATATGTATATCCGCGGTGTGTTCATGACCTCCAGACGGGCCCGTTTGTATGCATGGTGCATATTGTCCCCAACCGTATTAGGGCCCGTCCTCATATGTCAGGTTTGTGTTCATGGCCTCCGGGCGGGCCCGCTGGTATGTATGGTAGATATTGTCACCCGCCCCCCGCGGGCCCGTCCTCATATGTCGGTGTTGTGGTGACAGGCCTCCGGACGGGCCCTTTTGCGTGTATCGCGGATGTTGTCAATCTCGTGGAATTACCCATTGACGTGGGGAGGGCCTCGCAGACTCCCACTGGGAATCTCTCGTAGGCCTACAGTGCGCCCGGCCAACTCCCTCGGGGACATTTCAATCGGCGGGGTAGGCCCGACTGACTCCATTGTGGACTTTTCCATCGGCCTGCGGAGGGCCCGAGGGACTCCCTCGAGAAATCTCCCATCGGCCTGAAGTGGGCCCGACCTACTCCCTCGGGAAATTGTCCATTACCCCGTTGAGGGCCTGAGGGACTCCCTCGTGGAATTCCCCATTGACGCTGGGAGGGCCCCGCAGACTCACTCGAAGAATGTCTCATAGGCCTACAGCAGGCCCGACGAACGTCCTCGGGGAAGTACCGATGGGCCTATGGCGGGCCCGAGTGACTCCCTCGGGGAGGTGCCGATGGGCCTCCAGCGGGCCCGACTAACTCCCTCGAGGAAGTGCCAATGGGCCTCCAGGGGGCCTGACCAACTTCCTCGGGGCGTTGCCGATGGGCCTCCAACGGGCCCGAGTGACTTCCTCGAGGAGGTGCCAATAGGCCTCCAGGGGGCCCGAGTGACTCCCTCGGGGCGTTGCCGATGGGCCTATAGTGGGCCCGAGTGACTCCCTCGGGGAAGTGCAGATGGGCCTGCAGCGGGCCCGAGTGACTCCCTCGGGGAGGTGCCGATGGGCCTCCAGCGGGCCCAGCCAACTCCCTCGGGGAAGTACCAATGGGCCTACAGTGGGCCCGACCAACTCCCTCGAGGAATCTCTCATAGGCCTACAGCGGGCCCGACCGACTCCCTCGGCCAATTTTCCATCGGCCTGGTGAGGGCCTGAGGGACTCCCTCGTGAAATTCCCCATTGATGTGGGGAGGGCCCCGCAGACTCCCTTGAGGAATGTCTCATAGGCCTGCAGGAGGGCCTGACCAACTCCTCAGTGAAGTGTCGATGGGCCTCCAGTAGGCCCGACTGACTCCATCGGGGACTTTTCCATCGGCCCGGGGAGGGCCCGAGGGACTCCCTCGAGGAATCTTCTATCGGCCTGCAGTGGGCCCGACCGACTCCCTCGGCCAATGTTTCATCGGCCTGGTGAGGGCCTGAGGGACTTCCTCGTGGAATTCCCCATTGATGTGGGGAGGGCCCCGCAGACTCCCTCGGGGAAGTGCCGATGGGCCTCCAGTGGGCCCGGCTTACTCTCTCGGGGACCTTTCCATCGGCCTGCGGTGGGCCTGACCAGCTGCCTAAATGAAGTGCTGATGAACAATATCACTCGGGCCCAGGTAGGGTCTCCAGAAAGCATGGGCTTATTTACATGTCAGGGTGGCTGAGCTTCTAGTACACATCCACTACATGGGCTCCTATCTTATCCAGATGTTGATCCATCTTATCCTGCCTTGAGGCATGATGTCAAGACATGCTTGGGACATGCAAGTGCCTCATTCCAAAGGCTAGACCTTTCCAGGCCATGCTTGATGCATGCTTATACCCTAGATCTTTAATCTATCATGCTCTGGAAGCATGCTATGCTTCTCCCATGCTTCTGCTATGCTTCTACCATGCTTTCCATGCATGCCAGGCTATGCCCATGCTTCCCCCATGCCTCCTATGCATGTGTATTCCTGTGCAGGGCATAGGGTATGACCTCACCTCCTATTTATGGTATATATCTGTAGATTAGGCCCAAGCATGTACAAAGGGACCTTCATAGTATATATACAGGGGGTCGGCATGGCTGGTAACCCCAG
The DNA here is from genome assembly GCA_038090115.1 of Strobilomyces echinocephalus. Lineage (NCBI taxonomy): Eukaryota > Fungi > Basidiomycota > Agaricomycetes > Boletales > Boletaceae > Strobilomyces > Strobilomyces echinocephalus. The sequence goes on along the minus strand of JBBPMC010000294.1, from coordinate 5,671 downwards.
TCAAGTTCACCTTTTGAGTCTGTGCCTCCCTAAGCCAGATCAAGCATTGATTTCAACACCCCCTATGTTCCCTTTCCCTATGCTCCATCTTCCTTGACTCCCTAGAGTTTGGTTAGTTGCCAAGCTGGTAACCTGGAGAAGACTATCCTTGACTTGGATTGGCTTAAGGGTTGTATCACCATTGGTGCAATTATTTTGGCAGTGCTCAATGAATGCTACCTATTGATCATTCAAGGAGTTGAGGCGAGGTGCCCCTTGAGGGGTCACCATTGATTTTATATTGAAGACAATTCGTCCTTGGTTCTTGGTCTTGGAGGACCCAACCTTCAGAGCAGGATCCTCCTTCTCAGGCTTGACAGTGGACATGTTTGCATTTGCAGCATTGGTGGGTGAAGGTAACTTCATCACAGGCAATAAGCCCTTTCACTTGGCCTGCTTGACAATTGGTGGAGGATGTTTGGCAAGTCGTTTTGCTTCATCATGACATTCTTCTTTCTTCTATTTGCTCTTTCATTGAGCTCAAGGGGGAGCGTGCCACCCCTGTATCGCAACCTTCATCAGGTTGTTTACCTCCAGTTTGTACCTTCTCCAGTGGTGGAGGAAGGTGTTCAAGTCAGAGGCCTGACAATAGGAGGGGGCATCTCCCTCTGGCTCATTGTGAGCTGCTATGCATATGGCATGAATGCTCTGGCTGTCATTGATGTTGTTCAGGGACAAGGGTCGCATTGCATCGTTTTCCATTCTAATGACAGCTTTCAGATTTCGTCAACAGATGGCCAGTGGATAACATCTGCCCTGAATATTCTGGAGGGCTTCGACTGCCTTTTTGTCTTTGTATATGACCATGTTATTATGGACACGTACAAAGAGGTTTTAGCCCCCTCCTTCTGCAGAGTTGCCTAGGACCATAATGCCACAAGGGACCTTCTGGCCTGTGAGTACTGGGAACAAAGTTCCCTGGGTGGTGTTGAGGCAGTTGGGTATGACCTTGGAGGTGAAGTCCTCCATTGTGATATCCTTGTAGGAAGAATTGGAGTGCAGCCTGGGTTAGAGGTTGGGACCTCATGTTCTTTCCCTTTAGAAGAAAAGTGGATGGTAGCAGGAACAGCCTGCTATGATGAAGAGGAGTTCTTGGGGGCAGTTGCAGAGACAGATTCCACCTACACCCTCCCCCTGGAAAGGCGAGCCTCCATGGGAGCTTTGAATGGGCCAGTTAAGGGCTGGAAGGAGATGCAAGCCCCCAGGGATGCGATGTGAGCATTCTCAAAGTGATGAGCTTCTTCTGTGACAGAAGAAGGGACAGGGATTGAGTCCTAAGCAAGGCAAGTGTTTTTGTCACAGAGTGTGGAAATCCCCTGGAGAAGATCATCTTGGTGACAGTAAAAAGTTGGCCAGACATGCAACTGCGTTGAAGAAGGAAGTGCTGCTAGCAGTGGCCGCCTCATCAACGTGCACAGTGTAATTGCTGCACTCCCAACATGTGCCAGAATGGTGGACAAGAGGGTCCGTGTGTAATTAAGGTGAAGTGGATTTGAAAAAGGAAAACAATGAAAAAAGAAATCGATTGTCTACTCTACCTACACGTGACATTGTTTTTTGTTTTTTGAACTTTATTCATTTTTGCATATTTCTTTCTTTGGTTTGTTTACCTTTATTATCGTTCATGGGACTTAGTGTCCCTTAGGCCTCTGACCAGTGGAGGTCTTCGTGTGTTGGGGCATGTGTCCCTCCCTACAGAGTAGGGAACATATGTCTCTTGCACCTTGGAGCTCAAGGTATCTATCTAGGGGCTTGAGCTCCTCACAGATGGAGTGTGGCTCCTATGTGGAATTGTCCAGGTTCCATTTTACAAGGAATTTGACAGTGTTTCCATCCCACTGATGAGTAAGAATCTCATCGAGGAGCCACTCGCCATTTTTGTTGGTATTTCTAATATCATAGAATGTGTGTGCATGTTGTTTGGGGAAGAGCGACCCATCGCTTCTCTCATATCGGTGTAGCAACCTGATGTTCCACATCGGGTGTATACGCTTTCTTCTTATCCTTTCTGGTAAATCCAGAGTGTAGGTGTCTATGGCACCATCCCTTGTTAGGACCTTCATTGGTCCAATATACCTCAGGACGAGCTTCCTAGCTCGTTCTTTCAGCATTGCCAAGTTCTCAGTAGAGAGATATACCATCTCTCTTTCTTGAAGAACTATTCCCTCCAAATGTCTTTTCGTGTGGTGCATCTAGAACACTCTACTCGAAATAATGGTGTCATGTGCCATCACCAGGTTATTCTTGGCCTGGTGGACAAAAGTCCATACTCCTGGGGCAGTGTCCGGGCCCCATTCATTCAATCATAGCAATAGCTCAGGCATGTACCCATAGTTGAGTTCGAATGGGGCGACCCTGTTGAGCTGCTGATGCTTGAATTGATTGCAAAGTCAGTCATAGGCAAGTGTTCAACCCAGTCATCTTGGTCTGATCACACTGCCAGATGTAGTATTTGTACTACATTTCGGATGGCCCTTTCAGAGGTACCATTTGTCTGTGGATGAAACGCAGTTGACATTAGGAGTTTTACTCCTAGCACATGATGTAATTCATGTCAGAATTTCAAAGTAAACTTTGCATCTTGATCAGAGACAATTGTCTCAGGTAGTCCATGAAGTCGAATGACTTCTTGTATGAACTTCATGGCAAGTTCAGACGCACAGATTGTTGTTGTCACAGGTACCAAATGTACCATTGACATTAGATGACACAGAACGATCCAGAGGTAGTCATATCCCTCACTTAGTGGGATGAACCCCCATAATCTCTTTGGGATCAGTAGACTATGTAACAGTCCTTGGGGTAATTGATTTTTCTTCTTGGTGGTTTGGCAAGTCGGACAAGTCGTACAGAACTTGTCTACATCCTTGCCAAGTCTAGGCCACCAACACCAATGGCAGATATAATCCGCTGTTCATAATGCACCAAAGTGCCCCAGAGCCCTATAAACCATTGGACTTCATTTAAGGACTTTGGTGTCCTCCAGTTATGAATATGGGACATTTTGTTTCTATCAGCATGCACACCCTTCTGGTCAATAATATGACCCTAGCAGTCAAGTCTTTCAGTGTAGAGATCACACTTCTCCCATTCTAGGAAGAAGTTTACCCTTTCTAATATTTCAAATACTGTTTGGAGGTGCCATTCATGATCCTCCAGGGTATCACTATAGATGAATATATCATCAAGGTAGATGTACATAAATTGTCCAATGTGATCTTTAAAGATCATGGTCATTAGACGTTGGAACATTGCAGGGGCATTGCAATCCCCCTGTTGCATTACCTGACTTATATAAGTCCCATAGATCATTGCAAAGGCCATTTTCCATACATCCTTTGGTTCAATCCTGACCTGCTTGTAAGTATTCGATAGGTCAATTTTCGAGTGGTAATTCACTCTGGCCACATCCATATGGATTTGGTCTTGATCTGGAAACGGGGTCACATCCTTAACTGTGTTGTCATTCCTTTTTCGACAGTCTATGACTGTCCTAAGCTTGCTGCTGCTCAACATCTTGGCAACTAATGGCCATTTGCAAGAGAGGCTATGAGCATTCATCATATGTAAGTGCAGCTTCTAGAACAATGTACATGGACTTGCTAAACCTCCACAGTAAGGTAACACTCATTGACCAAGATGTGGATGTCAGTATATCTGACATGCTCAACTAGTATCTCAGATTGGTCAACAAGGGCATTCTGGACAGTAGCATCATAGCCAAAGCTTAAAAGTGAATGTTGCATGCCCAGTGGAGAAGTGTAGAAGCATGTAAACATGCATGCCTGTATGGTGAATAGCTTGTCTGGATTACATTGTTCTGTGTTGATGAATTGCCAAAGCCTGAAATTGACAGTGACAGTTTAATAATTCAGAGTGACTTCTTAGAGGTGCATGTCAAAGTCTGGAAATCACTGAGCACTGAAGCCTCAACTAGATCAATCAACTTCCTCTAAGTCTGTCTGTGTCTGCCAGACCCACTAAGCCAATGACAAAAGATTGCCATATTCAGATATCACCAGGAAAAAGATGAAATTATTAGATGGAAAATCATACACTTCTAAGTAAAAGTAAAAACCTTGGTATTTCTCTTCTTTGATGCTGTCCATCACTGAAAGGCTGGAAAGTAAGTATCTGTGTAACACAAGGCATTCTATGATCACATCTGTAAGTAAAGGGCCATTAATATCTCCCGCTCCACTTTATTGACAAAGTAGCCTATTTCCTTGTTCTCATCATGTATAACCTTCCTATGTCCAGTCAAGCTAATAATCTTAATGTTCATGCAATTGAATTTCCTCTAGGTCAATTGGCTTGCATAGGGTTTTGAGAGAAAATGTTTCTAGTTCAGTAATATTGGCCTTTTTGATCAACAAAGTTCCTCTAGAAGAATCTATAATATTATCTGGTGAATAGGGACCATTCAAATTTTCACTAAAAATGTATAATAAATAGATGATTTCAATAAAAGACTAATCATGGAATTACCACATCTTTGCCAGAGACAAACCATATATATGCTGTGAAATGTTGAGCTGTGTGATGTTGTTCACTACTGGTATAGTGTGGACAACTTGAACCACTTACATATCGGCTATGATAACCCACCAAGAGGGTATCAACTTAAGTTTGTGAGAACCAGAGAAAACCAGCTTTATTACTCATTGAAGGATTCTAGCTTTATGTGACAACCATAGTCACTGCCCTCATGCTTGATTACACCCTGTTGTAAGGCTTGTTGGGGCTATCTGTGCAGGAAGAAGAGAGTTATTGTCCATGGGGATCATAGTAATCATGTGATGAAATCCAAATGCTTGATAACCCCCAGTTTATGTGATGCTGTTTGAATTTCAGAAGGAGGAGGCCATATTGGCACCACATCTTGCAATTTTTTAAGATTATTCAAGTATTGTCCCAAGTTTGCATCCCAAGAATACCTGTGAGCCTACCATTATTTAGCATAGTCCCCTTTTCATTTTCTGGAAGACTAACCTAGGATCTTCCATTAAGTCAACCCCTCCCCATATACATGAGTACTTTTAAAACTATGTTGTATCTGATTGAACTTCATTAAACGCCTCTGGATGATTGGGAATGACTTAAATTACACTTTGCAGTTCTTAGTTTGAGATAACCAATGCCACACCAATATCTAGCATCCATAGTTTACAACAGTTGAACCTCCTATGCTATGATGGAATTACCTTCTCATGAATTAGAAGTGGCTTGAAAATTTGCCATATCTCTAGGACCTTTTCAGGGTCTCCTTTATACACAAGTCTTTCTAGGGTCTTGCACTACAGAAGATGCTTTTCTTAGTTGGGGGAAAAGTTGTCACTAACCAAATATACTATATCTTTTACATCTTCCTGGCTTCTAATCTACGCAGGATCTGGGACAACTAGGATGATGAATGGTGGAGATATGCTGACATTCTTGCAATGTTGTGTTCTGTTGAATATTTTTCTCACTATGGTAGTAGAAGGTTCTTGAAAGAATTGTGTTATGTAGTGTGCGACATTGTCATATGCCGTGTCCCAAGTCCGCTCCGCCACGTTCCGACACACTCCGACACCAAGAACTCACGAACTCCGCCGCGATCTCGCGTTAGACGCAACGCCGCGCCTTCGGA
>JBBPMC010000293.1:0-27586 GCA_038090115.1 Strobilomyces echinocephalus | reverse complement strand
TCTGCGCTGATTCGGGATTGTGCCACAGGATCCATGAGGCGCTATGGACGAACGCTGCGTACGGGGTAAGCATGAGTCTGGGTACGATCCATGTGAAGACGCTCACCTCAGTCGTTCGTTTGCGGGGGCAGAAAAACGGACAGAGGTGGACGACTACGAACGGGGACGGTTAAATGTTCGTAGGTACAAACTAACTATGACAGAACGTCGGCAAACATCGTATCCAAGGCAGCACGTAGGCGATCAGGCTGTGTGCGCGTCGTGTGGAATAGCGTTCGGGTAGCACACTGGTGCGTGATCAGCGGCGCATACGCTGGCGCATTCCGACAGGGTCCACTCAGAGACACGCCTCGCACGACATCCGTTCCAGCAACGTTGCAAGCAATCTATGGGTACCGGGTATCGAGATACGTCCGAGTTCTGACACGCAAGAGGATCCACTTGACGGCGACGAGAACGAAGAGAAAAAGATATCAGTACAAGGTCATACATCACGTGGCGGAGAGGGAGGGGGAGATAGTACGCGAGCGGAGGGGACGCTATGGACTGCCGTCGGACATGGCCAAGAACGAGGTCGATGGCGGTTGGGGTCTCGACGTGACTTCCTGGTATATCAACGCTGTCGATCGGGGGTGAATCGCTCGATCGATGGGGAGGGGGGTGGAGAGGGGACGGACCTTTGAGCTGTTCTTTGGACAGCTGTTCGCCGTTGTCGAAATCGAAAAAGGACGGATCGATGGGGTCCGCCATGGGCTCGTCTTCTGCGTCGTGGTAGGGCTGATCGCGGTTCAGCGCGGGGGCCGCCGGGGCGCGTCTGGAGACGCACCTCGAAATACGGATGTTGGAGGGCCTCGACGACCGTTATGCGTCTCCTTGGACTGAACGTGAGACATTTCTCCAAAAAGTCGATCGCCTGGGAGACGTTCAGAGAGGAAGAACGCCGGTGCGTGCGGCTCACCAGCTGGTTGGTACCGAGGAACATGGACTTGAAATCGCTTCCCTTTCTGAATGGCAGAGCGCGAATGTATTCACGAGATCGGGGAGACGAGATGGCGTAAAAGTCGTCTATGGAGGGGGTACCGAGGACGTCGAGGATGAGGGAGAGCTGGTCGTGATCTAGAGGCGATGGATGGACAGAAAAGGGGGAGAGGAAGTTGGCTTACAGTCGCGCCCGGGAAACAAGGGTTGGCCGCTGAGCATCTCTGCCAAGACACAGCCGACGCTCCACATGTCTATCGCGCGGGTGTACTCTTTGAACGTGAGCATGACTTCGGGGGCGCGGTACCACCTTGAAGAGACGCGTCGGAGGTAAGACGGGACGGAGATGAGCGTGCGTGTGCGCACCGTGTCGCGACGTATTCGGTCATGAACGTGCTGCTGTCGTTTGCCACGTTTGGAGGGGGTCGTGCTGATCGGGCGAGGCCAAAGTCGCAGAGCTGACAGGACGGGGAATGAACGGGAACCCCGACGACCGTGCGTGGACTCACCTTGAGATCGCAGTTGGCGTTGAGGAGCAAGTTGGAGGGCTTGAGGTCGCGGTGGAGGACGTCTGCGGAATGGAGGGCCTTGAGCGCACGAAGGGTCTTTGGGGGGACGGGTCAGCGTTGGGTTCCGGGACGGAGATGAAGAGGGGACCTGGTAGATGAAATACTGGCAGTGATCGTCGCTCAAGCGCTGTGTTCTGATGACGCGGTGGAGGTCTGTCTCCATGAGCTCCTGGACGAGATAGACCTCCTTGAAGAGCTCGAAGCTGGGCGGTTGGAGGATGTCGAGGATGGAGATGATGTTCTCGTGGCGGAAGTGGCGGAGCAGCTTGATCTCGCGGAGGGTGCGGAGACAGAACATGGAGTGGTCGAACGGCGTGATGCGCTTGATCGCGACCTTGCGCTGCGACGGCTGGTGGACGGCCGAGCTGCACGGGACGACGTCAGCGCGCGGGGGGGTGGTCCGTGCTCGGCGTGCGCACTGACCAGACGACGCCGTACGCGCCTTCGCCGATGACCTCGAGCACGCGGTACGCGCCGTCGACGACAAAGTTTTCGAGCCTGGCGTCGACCGACATTGCGTCGTCGTGGTCTAACCAGTCGGGATTCGGAAGCAAATCTGATCATGGCTCACTACAACAACCCCGTGTGGCGCGCTGGCCCCCTCGACTCCGGCGTCGTCCCATACCCCGGCCTCAGGCAGACCGATGCTGTGCCCCCACAGACGTCCGCAGTGGCCATGCACCACTGGCCGCAGCCGTGGCAGTGGTACTACCCCCCGCCACACCTCCCACCCACGCCCTCGCCCGCCCCGCCCCCAACCCCCATGGCCGACTCCTTCACCGCGTCGTTGAGGGCGCTCCAGACCCAGTTCGCTGCGTTCCAGGAGGGCCTGGGTGGCGTGCGGTCCGACGTCAAGGACGTCCTCGCCCAGATCCAAGCCCTCCGCGCCGCGCAGAGCAAGACAGACAAGTCCATCCTGGAGCTCGAGAGCGTCGTCGGCGTCGGCGCGAGACGCCACACGTCGACGACCCTCGAGGGCGACGTGCCAGAAGAGACGCTTCTCCAGAGCGTGGCGTCCATCCAGTCTGCGATCGAAGCCCTGCTCGCCCAGTCGCGTCCCTCGGTGCCCCGGCTGCGAATCTCGGCAGATCCCCCAGTGGCACATCCGCAAGAACGGTCGGTCACAGATTCGCCCACGTTCGAATCGATGCAGTTCACTTTCCCGGTCTCGTCCTTGTCTCGATCTTCTGCGATCCATACCCCAGATTTACCATCGTCGCTCCCTTCTGCGACCCCTGTTAGAGGTACGTGCCACGGCGTCTTTCTCGGTGTCGCCACCCTCGTTGGCTGACCGACGATGACTTACAGAATATGCTGACTCGTCGATCCAAACATCCACATCCACATCGTCTTCTCACGGACATACCCCTAGATTTATCACTGTCGACTGGAACGCTGATCAACGTATGTATGGCCCCCGGTGTTTTGTCCTTGCTCTGAATGGATCTTTTGCAGCAACTCTCCGAAGGTTTACTACTGGATACGGTGGGTTCCCATCATGTCTATATGCGCCATGCCTTGCGTCGATTGCTGACCCACGTCCTAGTACGACCGACTGCTGACTGTCTGGCAGCGCCAACGCGATGTGACGACCCCCGCACCTCGACGACCCTGGAATTACGTACACCAGTATCGTCTTCTTTTTCCCCGCAGGAACCAAACTCGCAAGGTCAGCGGGCTGACTCCATTTTATCCACAATGTCAAGTTCGTCGACCTCAGCCATCGATACAACGCCCACAGTGGAGTCCCCTGCAAGACTCCAGGTCCAAAGCTCCGAACGAACCCCCTCTGCCACACCTGAAGCTATGGATTCATCCATGACGCCACCTCAAACCAGGCCACCTGGCGTGCTACCGCCCCATTCTTCACTGAGCCCTCTGACAAGTATCCTGGACTCGCGGGCCTCGTCGTCCGCGGTAAACGTGTCGGTTCAAAACCCCGCACGGGTGCAAGCTCCCTCTCCAGGCACGAACGCTTCGATGATGCCCAAACAGCATAGCGTTTCTCGAACGTCCATCTCCTCGCTGAGTTCTCTAACCAGCATCGACACTCGTGGCACGCCGGCGGCGGGATCGGGCGACGCTGGTTCTGACCCTCGCCGACCGCACGTCGAGTCGAGCGCAGCGCCGGCAAAGACCCAAGGGCCCCAGCCGTCCTTGACGCGCCGTCGAGGCCCGTCCCCCGTCGAAGCGGACGACGACGACGACGGTCCGCCCTCTGGTCTTCCCACACCCCCATCGGAGACCGTCTTGGACGAGCGGCCTCGGCCTGTCAACGCCCACGTGGCCGCGGCGTCGGCGAAGCGGCAGCGTGACCTCGCGCGACGGCGACCGTTTCAGTTTACCGTCATAGCGACGCCGCCGTTGTGGACGCCCGAGCCGTCTGGGGATCGGGCGGGAGAGGAGATGGGGTTGCCTTTGACGCCTGCGTCACCGCTCGGGAGTTTGTTCGAGGAAGAGGACGAAAACGAAAATGACTCGGGTGCCCTGGACGACGAAGGTGGTGCGGACGCCTCGCGTTCTCAATCGGACCGGGCGGCTGGCGAGACGTCGATGGTGGATCTGGCTGGCGGAGAGTCGTCTTTGACACCTCTGTTGTTTTCGCCGGCGTCGACTCTTGGGAGCTTGTTCGAGGAGGAGGCGGAGGAGGAAATAGAAGACGACGATCAGGGCCCCGCGCGTCGCGAGACCACGGAAGAGAAAACGGACCTGGACCATGCGCAGAAGGTGGCTGAAGGTATCAGCGCGGACGGGTCAAATTCTCAATCGGACCGGGTGGCTGCCGAGACGTCAACCTCGACGGTCCCCGCGCGCGGCTCACACTCGATGGCTGTACCCAACGAAGAGCCATCCCAAGCATCTCCAGCAGCGGGCGACGCGTCCGTGGGCGTCGACCCGTCCTATTCCCCGACGACCGCCTACTTCGGGTACGACATCCCCTTGACCTCCCCTGTCTACCGCCTCTCGCCCCCGCCGTCCGCGACCTCGCGGTACGTCACGCCCTCCGAGTCCTCGGAGGTACGGCAGACGCAGGACGAAGACGAAGTATGGCGCGCGCTCCTACTGGGGCCGTCAGGCCTGTCGACGCCCTCGTCGCTCCAGATGATGTTTTCGCGCGCCGTGTCGGCGTCGGCGTCGGTACCGTCCTCGGTGTCGTGCGAGGGTCCTCCGTTGTCGGTCGACCCGGCCGTGTTGCAGCTGCGCACGCCGCCCCCCAGGCCCCCGGGCTTCCCTCCGGTTCAGGAGGCGATGGCGACGACGGCGCTGACGCTGGACGGGTCGCTGTCGTCGCTGTCGTCGCTGACGTCGTCCGCCGCGTCGAGTTTTCGAGGGGACGTTCAGGGAGCGCGGGGGTTGTTGGGATCGTTGTCGCCGTTGACGTCGCTCGAGGACACGGACGAGGAGAGGGTGACGCTGCGGCGGAGGGCCGCGGATTCGGCTGGGTCCAGTCTCAGCGGGAGGTGCGGGGAGCGCTACTCGGAGCCGTATCGGCCCCCCGAGACCCTTGGTGCGTCTGCGTCTGGGCGCTCGGCGTCGGAGGCGGCGTGGATGCAGTCCATGGGCGGGCCTGGCGCGCAGTTGGAGGAGCTGATGGCGCTGGCGCGGCGCCCCGGGGCGCGGGTTCGAAAGGCGCCGGAGGGAAAGAAGGGGATGAAGAGGAAACGGGACGTAGACGTGGACGAAGACGACGCGGGCGTCGGTCGGAAGGGTGTCAACGAGAAACGCGCGGTCGAGGGCGTCGAAGAGGGAAGAGAGAATGGCGCCGTGGACGACCTTTTCGGCGACGAGATGTATTTGGGCGAGGATGCGCAAGCGGAGCAGAGAGACGGGGTACGTGGCTTCGACCTCTCGCGACTCGTGATGTAGCGCTGACGCTCTGGTTCGTAGAATGCGCGGCCGCCCGCTCAGATCGAGGCGGAAACGTCTGTGAAGGGCACACGTATGGCAACGTCGCCGCCCGTGCCTCGATCAGTGCCTGAAAAAAGGTCTACGATCGGCCCCGTGAATGCCAACACGACGTCCAAATCGTCCACGTCTCGCGAAGCGTCCAAAAAGGAGAGCGAGCGACGTCGCAACAAGCGAAAACGGTTTTTGAAAGCCAACGGCATGTCCAACGTGACGTACCACGTTCGGAACGGCCAGATCGTGGCCTTGGCCGCGGAACCAGAGCCAGAACCAGAGCCGGAATTGGAACCCGCGAGGCCGCCTGAGGAGCCCAATCCCTCTGGCCGAAAGCGCCACCGCAAGAAACGAGAGAATCAGGCGATGAAGACGCCGCCGTCGTCATCTGGTTCTGCGACTCGACCGAACCAGCGTAGGGCACATCGCGCCAAGTCGTCCCCTTCGAAAGACGACGTCAAGATCGTGATCTCCAAACGCGCCGAGACGTGGCCAGACCTGCCTGGCGCGTTCAGCCATTGGGATGCGCAGGTACGTTTTTTCGGTTCGTTCGATCGTTCAGGTCGGTCTTCTGACCCTGGTCTTCCCTAGTTCATACAGTGTGACGAGTGAGTGAACGGCGGGAAACCTAGGGCGCGACTGACCGACGTGCGAGCGACGTAGCTGCGACAGGTGGTATCACTATGGATGTGTCGCGATCATCACGTCTGCAGACCCGAGACTCGAACCGGAAGCCGCGTTCGCGTGCCCAAAGTGCCAGTGAGTCTCGAGGTTCGCCGTCTTGCGATCGCTAAATCTAGCGCGACCCGCACACGTCAGCCGTAAAAGCGTCAAATGCCAGAAGGGTCCGGTTCAGAGCGACACGTGTGCACGTCCAGATTGCCCCGCGCCTCAGGTGAGCGCAGAGTCGGAACTCTATTTCGTCGAGCGGCTCGTCGGTCGGAAGAAGGTGGACGGCTACGTGTACATGTGGTTGGCCAAGTGGGAAGGGTAAGCGACCCGATTCCGCGTAGGGGCTGAACGCTGAACGCGGGGCGGCAATTTTCAGATATCCGATGACTCAGGCGACGTGGATTCCCAAGGAGAACGTCGTCGGGGGCGACACGCGACTGTTTGATGCGTTCCTGGAGGACGCGGCCGACGAAGGCGCGGACCTCTCGCGCAACTTGGTGCTCCTGCGGGAAGCGGTCGAGGCGGGGTGGAAAGCGTAGGCCTTCCGCGTCTGGGTGAAATACGCGTCGCGAGATCGACGTCGTTCTTTCTTTTCTTTTCTTTTCTTTTCTCGTGCTGCTATCTACATATCCCAGCGTTCTCGTGTTCTCGTCTTTTCTCGTTTTGTTTCTGCTCGCGCTCTCACTCTCGGTTGTCTGTAACTTTCTGTATCTCGGAGATGCTGTCGATCTCGTTGGCTCTTCCGAGTCGATCCGAAAACGTGGAATTTTATAATGATTGGCAACTACATCATTGACTGACGCGGAGCGACTTCATCGGCGGTGACAACGTCGCGAGGCTGAAGGCCTGTGAGTGAACGTCGACCAGACCGGCCTTTGAATAGAGGATCGCAGTACATAGTAGCTGTAGCGGACGCCGGCCATCTACGTAGAATGTAGCTTTTTTGAACGATACATCCGTACATGGTGTTGCCCCGCAAGCTCGCAGCTAAACGCCGTAGAAGTACACACGATGCGGGAGCCCTCCCAGACGTCAGTCCGCGTGCGTGAATGCGGCCGACGGATTCCCGCAGCCCGTCATACTCCATCGGGGGACGATACGATCATAGCGGAGTAGAAGGGGACAGTGTGATCGCTGTCAACTCGGAATTTTCGTGGTAAGATTTCATGACCCAGTAAAGAACTTTCGAGTTAGGGGGGTGGCTCGGAAGAGTAGGACGTGAAGTGGACTCCAGAAAAGACAATCGTGAGTCCACTGACACGGCGAGAGTAACGAGTGATGATTTTCCGTTCTGCGGGGGGATGGGGATGCACAGGCTACAGCCTCGAGGTGACTGCCTTCTTCCGCATCAGCACTGATAAGCCTTCGATGGGATATTTTTGGGTTGATACAGTCGCGACCATCAGTCTATCAGACGGGGCACATAAATAAACAAACGGCGTGTTGGTCAGCGAGGAATGAGTGTGAAGGGCTGCCGAGGCCATACAAAGCTCCATGCAGCCTGTCGAACGTGTGCCGGCATCACAGATCAGCCTAGTAGCATGTCTCCGTTCCGATCAGTTGAGTCTCGTGGAGGCAAGTCACGTTGGCTTGCCAAAAAGGAAAGAGACTCCCTGCCGCTCGACGGCCGTCCTTTGTGTTTCATCTCTGGGAAAATTAGACCTTACCGAGCAAGACAACCGGCCCTTCGGTTTGAGATGAGGCACGAGGCATCGAGTAGGTACCAGATTGAGAACGTTCACGGATGCGCGCTGGCACACTGTTAAAAGAGTCCGCCCATCACATGGACTTATGTCTGCGAGTTTGAACACCTTCCCTCACAATCATGTCGCTGTCAGGACCGTTCAGAGAGAAAGTGGCCGAAGAACCGGACGACCTGCCGAAAGGAGAGAACAGAAATGCAGCAGAACGCCAAATCGTGCGTAAGCTCGACATGAGACTGATGCCCACCGTCGCTCTCATTTACCTGATGAACTACATCGACGTAAGACTCGCGTATTGTGTGTTTGGAGGTGTTTGTTTATCACTTGCCCAGCGGGTCGCTGTCAGTTCTGCCAGATTGCAGGGTTTACAAGCGGACCTTGGCCTGACTGGTATGTGATCCAATCCTGCTCTAGTATGCGTTCATGGCTGACTCTGGTGTAGATGTCGACTATGCAACCGTCCTTGCCGTTCTGTATGCATCATATGCCCCTTCGCAGATACCATCGAACATGGTGCGCCTCGACCGGAGACCTTTCATATGCTCGCTCTCAAATTTCATCTAGATCATAGGTTACATCTCGAGGTCTGTACATAAATAATGTCTGGAACCACGCAGACTCATGGAGCGTCAAAAAGGCCGTCTTGGTACATCGGAGCTTGCGTCATGGCCTGGGGACTCACGAGCGCACTGACCGGGGTATGTCACGACTTTCTTTCCAAATGTGCATTGCTCGAATCTATTCCAGGTCACGAAAGATTTCGGCGGAATCGTGGCTTGTCGCATTTTCATCGGGATTCCAGAAGTATGACCATTTTGCCTACGTAACATCGATCCGTATATCGCTGAACGATGTGTCGTAGGCTGCATTCTATCCGGGTTCGATGTACTTGCTGTCTAGTTGGTATACTAAGAAGGTACTTTGACATCCCTCTTTTTTGTTTCTTTGATTGATCCTGCATGCATCCAAGGAACTCTCGCTGCGCGCGGCCATCCTATACTGTGGCCTCTTAACAGCCAACGCATTTGGGAGCGTATGTCCCACCACCACGCAATAGTTCCTAGATTCACGGTTATCAGTTCATAGCAGCGGGAATTCTGCCAAACATGCAAGGAAAACTCGGCATCACTTCGTGGAGATGGCAAGGATCTCAACTCTATCTTGTGGTCCACGTTTATTTATGAATCCACAAGGTTATTTTATATTGAGGTACTGTTTGATTCCGTCCCCCGAGCCCTGTTGACCGGGTGTGTCGTACCCATGTAGGGTGCCATTACGATATTTATTGGACTACTTTCCATGTATGTTCTTCGTCTTCTAAGGTGTCAGAGTTTAATCGTCCCTCTGTGGTTGTCCTAGATGGCTTCTCCCGGACCTCGTGGGTCTCAAATTTCAGCAGCATTCGTGTACCGACGCCACTCTTCCTGTGTTGTCAGCCTCACAACACGCGATGGATGTCTCCCGCTGAACGTCGCTTGGTACAAGCGAGATTAGCGGAGGATGTCGGAGAAGCCGATCAAGATTCCTCAGAAACGACGTGCGTATCTAATTCTAAAAATGGTCTTCCACTTCACTCGCTCCTACACGCAGGATTTTCGATGGTTTCAAGCTCGCTGTCCGCGATATCAAGGTTTGGATTTTCGTGCTGATCAGTACTTGCCAGAGCGTGGGGACTAGTTTTAGTCCCTTCTTCCCCACGTGAGTGATACATTGCTCGATATGACGCTCATTAAACTTGTTCTCTTTAGCTTGACTAAGACCCTCGGTTACAACACGACTGACACCCTGCTAATGGTCGCGTGAGTGCCGAAAGTACCGAAGGGCTCCTTGCTCACCTCAATTATCGCGGTATAGGCCTCCGTGGATATTCGCTACAATATGTTGCATACTAAATGCGTGGCATTGCGGCAAGTAATACCATGACCAGATGTGATCATGTACTGATTCCCAAAGACAGATCGAACCGGAGAACGGTACTTCCACATGGTTTCCTGGTGGTGGGTGACCATCATCGGGTATATCATTGCGATGGTAACCATGACCACTGGCGGAAGATACTTTTCCCTTTTCCTCATGGCATGCAGTATTTGTGGTATGTATGGTGGTAATATGTTATCCGTCGACGCCCGCTACAACGCGTGAATCAGGCTCTGCGCTAATCTTGAACTGGGTGTCGAGTGCCATTCCACGTCCACGTGCGAAGAGATCGGTGGCGATGGGCATGGTTAATGGGTTAGGATGTCTCGGGGTCGTGTGCGTTTCCTATGTTATAGCCCGAATGATGTCGCAGAACTTGCTAACAAGATTCGCTCAGGGCTGGATCATACGTTTGGCCATCTAACTGGGGGCCAGATTACCGTCGGTCGATGGCCATCGCACTTTGCGGCTTCGTGCTTGCGAGCGCGTTAGGTCTTGGTACGTCAAGCTAGCTTTTTCCCCCGCCTGGTTTTTCTGCGTCGGTCGAAGAACGCTCACGCGTTGTCCAGTCATGCGACAAATGTTGATATACGAGAACAAGCAGCTGGAGCGGGAGGAAGAACAAGAGCTCACGGAAGCTCAACGGGAGCGAATCGAGAAAGCGGCCGTGTTGGAAGGCATCACGTTCGAAGAAGCCGTCCGTCGTCGCAAGGGGTTCCGCTACCTTTACTGATCTTCGAGTCCGAGACGCGCCGGGTCGGGATGGTTGGTTGGAGATATGAACGAGGTCAAGTGATACATAAATACGGCAGTCAGTCGTTATGCGGAAGTGTTGCCGAGAAGCGCGGAAACTGATCGGTGGTATGTGCCGTAAGAACGCGAGTTGATGGGCGTGTGGAGGGAGCGCCACGCGATTGTTCTTGCTACCAAGTAATGGATTATGATTCAAAATGGCCACACACCTTCGCAGAATGTGAGCGCCTCGATTACCTTGGAGTCATGGCGTGGGCATTGAGGCCTTATTGAGGTTTGCCCGGGTCGCCGGTGTAAAGTATTTGAAACCTTCAGCATGACTCGGCGTGCACAGGGCAGAGTTCGGACAGAGTGTACTGTATACACAGCATCGGAGTTGAACGTTCAAGAAGCTCGATCTCTCACCTTTTATGTATGTATGTCACAAGGGCTGGCAGTTCCAACGTTCAACTCGTTGACGGACGTAAAGACGGTCGCACTAGAACCGCATGGCATGGGCGACTATCGATGTTTCTTTGAGAACGTTACCAACGTTGCGCCGTATCGCGCCAAAAAGCAACCCCTTATCAAGGATCAGTCCCTTAGCCTCCCAAGGGCCCCGCTCTCGACTCTTTGACAAGCTTCACTGCACTCTACACGATGTCTGCTGTGGACAAGAAATCCGAGCCCTTCGTTGCGAACGCAGAGCCCGGACAAGACGACCTCGACGACCTGGTTTTCCTCAAGGAAGAAAACAGGAAAGCGGGAGAACGCCGCGTCTTGCGCAAGCTCGACATGAGACTCATGCCGACCGTGGTCCTCATCTACATAATGAACAACATCGACGTGAATGCGTCTTTTTTCGGACGCGTTCGGGGTTATTGACGGGCCTGACGTTCCCTTTGCGTGTGCAGCGCCTAGCTATCAGTGCCGCTAGGCTCCAGGGTTTAGAGGCGGATCTTGGTCTGAAGGGTGACGTAGTTTCCAATCCAACACGTCCTCTCTTGACGCTATTGCAGACGTGCAGTATGCGACTGTAATCGCCGTCTTGTATGCGTCCTACTGCCCAGCGCAAATTCCCTCCAACATGGTGCGTACTGAGTTCTCCGTTGTCGGGTCATGCTCAATGTCGATTTAGTTTCTGGGTTATATATCGAGGTCTGTACTTGATGCATAGCTTCGGTCGTCGCGCGGATTGACCATGCCTATGATGTGCAAAGACCGTCTTTGTACATTGGAGCGTGCGTCGTGGCCTGGGGCGTAACGAGCGCGCTGACTGGAGTTGGTCACATCTTTCGTGAAGTCATAGCTTATTGTTCACGCCTGTTCGCAGATCACGAAAAACTTCGGTGGCATCGTGGCTTGTCGTATATTCATCGGGCTTCCAGAGGTATAGTTTTGCCATGATTGCTTTTGTCGATTGACCCGATCGCCATTACAGGCGGCTTTCTACCCTGGGTCCATTTATCTGTTATCGAGATGGTACACGAAAGAGGTAGCGTCTTTATTTTCGTGTGCGATGTTTTTCTAACGCACTCACGTTCACAGGAGCTCGCGCTACGTGCTGCTGTCTTGTACTTTGGGCTATTGATATCCAATGCGTTCGGCAGTGTGAGCCCGATTTCAGTATGCAGGAATTAGCCAGCTCATAGTTGTCTTCAGTTGATGGCTGCCGGTATTCTGGGAAACATGCAGGGAAAACTCGGTATCACTGCATGGAGATGGTGAGCAGCTGAACTTCTCTACTTGACGCCTGTTCATTTACATATGCACTTCAAAGGTTGTTTTACATTGAGGTGCTTCTGGCCTTCCAATCATCCTCTGGCTACACTGAAAGCGTGGCGCGAAATCTATATAGGGTGCCATCACGATCTTCGTTGGATTCATGGCTATGTATGTGTCCATCGGCTGATCATCTACTGGGTGAAGAACATATTTGATATCCAAATTAACTCGCAGGTGGCTTCTCCCGGATTTGGTGGGTGTCGAAAAGTGTAACGGCATTCAATCATTGACAGTTCCGTTGGTAGCCTCACAACACACGATGGATGTCTCTTGCGGAACGCCGCTTGGCGCAAGTGAGACTAGCAGAAGATGTCGGAGAAGCTGATCAGAACTCTTCCGAGGCAACGTGCGCGCTTGGTTCCAGGAGCTGACTTCAATTTTGCTTATGCCGTTATTGCTTCGCTCGCCTTTTCTCAACAGAATTTGCGACGGCTTCAAGCTGGCAATCCGCGACTACAAGGTTTGGATTTTCATGCTCATGGACTGCTGTCAGCTTCTGGGAATGAGTTTCCTCAATTTCTTCCCTACGTGAGGATGGAACCTTCGAGATGCGCGACTATGATTTCAGAAACTTCGTTTCCTAGGTTAACTGCAACTCTCGGTTACAACACGACTGATACCCTTTTGATGGCTGCGTGAGTATAACCATGTTCGTCTGGCCCCTCCCTTCATGAACCCCGTCATAGACCCCCGTGGGTATTCACCTCGATATGCTGCATAATCAATGCATGGAATTGCGGCAAGTAACAACACAGCTGAATGTAATTCGGCCGCTCATTCAACGCATATAGACCGGACGGGGGAACGTTATTTCCATCTGACGACCTGGTGGTGGGTCGCGATCCTCGGTTATATCACTTGTTTAGGGACCATGTCGACGGGCGGGAGATATTTCGCGATCTTTCTTTTGACCTCCGGCTTTTGTGGTATGTATGATACGATACTTCCATTTTATCCGTTGAGGTCCTGATATGCAGATAGGCAGCTCACTGATACTTAACTGGGTCGCGAATACGATCCCACGACCGCCTGCAAAGAGATCAGCAGCGATCGGCCTGGTCAACGGTGTGGGAAATTTAGGGAACCTGTATGTCTGTCGTTTCGAGCCCTAGACGGTGGTAGTTCAACGCACCGACGTGACATTTCAGTATCGGATCATACATATGGAAGGCTAGCTGGGGCCCGAAATACCATCAGTCGATGATCATCTCGCTCTGCAGTCTTATACTGGCGAACGCTTTGGGTTTGGGTGAGTCGAAGCGCCCCGATTTTACTCTTGGGGAAACACCAGCTCACGCGTGCCTAGTCATGCGACAGATATTGATACGCGAAAACAAACGGATGGACCGGGAAGAGCGGGAGCTCACGAAAGGACAGCGGGAGCGCGTCGAGGAGGCCGCTAGGTTGGAAGCAATCACGTTTGAGGAAGCCGTCCGTCGTCGTCGAGGATTTCGCTACCTTTATTGATGACGAGGCGCGTAGGACGGTTCTGCATGTAATCATAAGGAGTGACAAGATATACAAGCAATCCAGACCTGCAGATAGCGAGAAGAGGTGGGAATGAACAGAAGAGTGTAGGTAAAGCAATTTTTATTGGAAGAACGACGTTGCTGCATGCGAGGGGCGGCGCACGGCGTGGACACCCGCGAAGAGGCGCCATGACACCGACTCCAGTCTCACCATTATGTATACCGCGGAGGACACAATTGCCACCGCGGCCTCTCAATGGCCCACAGGGCCCTTTCAAGTTCTTACGTAATACGGGACGCGTTCTTCGTGGCCCAGAGCCACGGCAGGTGAGGTCGCCGATTTGCCGCCGGATGCGTCTCACTGGGCCAGGATAAGTAATGGGACTCCGAGTCTCGTGAGTTCATGCCATCAGGCCAACGGCGCACCCGCTGACATAAAAGCCAGGATATGATTCTAGCGACCGTTGCGTCGAGAGTATGGAAAAGGTGGACGCGGTCGAAGTCCCACAAGACGGAGAATGATTACAATTCAGAATCCCCGTGACAGAAACAAGGGGTCAAATTTCCAATGTAAGTGTGAGCGACCACTCTGAACTGCGGTGAACGACGTTTAAGGACTTGAAGAAGTTCTGGAAAGTCGAAACGGAGCCGATGCTCGGTCGACCTGTCAGCGCTTGTGAGGGCCGTTCTGTTGCACGCGCACCTTCATGCTATAGACTGATATCCTTTCAGAGGGCTGCACGTCCCCTCAGACGAGAGAATTCAAGCACAAAATTTTATCATCACTGCGACACAAAAATCGTGCGTAATTCTTATCAAAGCGTAACGTCGAAGTTGTGAAACACGGAGACTAAGTATAGGACCATGGATGAACAGCTATTAGTGTGAGAGCATCACGGGCATGTTTTTGGATAAGTAACGCCTTTTGGCTGGCTATCAAGTGGGCCTTTCCGCACAAAGCTCTCCAAAGGCCAACCTGTTGCACAATGCCGCCTGAGGAGAAGAAAAACGTCTCGCTCACGGAGAACGTGGTCCTAGTTCAAGAAGACGACACTATCCTACTCAGAGAGGAAAACAGAAGAGCCGCAGAGCGCCGTGTCGTGCGTAAGCTCGACACGAGATTGATGCCAACTGTCGCTATCATCTACTTCATGAATTCCATCGACGTAGGTTACTCCATTATCACACTTCAGTTTTGCTCACAAGCTTACTAGCGCGTGGCTGTCAGTGCCGCGAGACTTCAGGGTTTGGAGGCAGATCTTGGTCTGAAAGGTGAGTGTCCTTAGTCTCCGTACCCGATACAAGTTCGCACTTGCCTCCGCTATAGGGGTCGAATATGAGACTGTCATAGCCGTATTATACGCATCCTACTCCCCTGGGCAGATCCCCTCTAACATGGTCAGTCCGGTTACATATTTTCTTCTGTTTTTCTATGTTCAAGATAGATATAGATCCTCGGCTATATATCTAGGTCAGCACACCGTGTATGACTCAAACAGCCATTGACTGGCGCTCCAAAGACCCTCCTTGTACATTTCACTTTGTGTCATAGCCTGGGGTTTAACTACCGCGCTGACTGGGGTTCGTCGTGGCTCTCTTGAGGTAGTAGTCTAACGCTTTCACAGATTACAAAAGACTTTGGTGGACTTGTTGTTTGTCGCATATTTATTGGGCTTCCTGAAGTGCGGATCGTTTTATTGTCGTCACCAGCTGGTCCCAATTATAACCTGTAGGCTGCCTTCTATCCGGGATCAATGTACCTGTTATCAAGGTGGTACACCAAGAACGTGGGGTCCCTCTTCTTCTATCTGTCTTCTCTGAGCGTCCCGTGTGTCAACTATAGGAACTCTCATTGCGGTCGGCCATCCTGTTTGTTGGCGCATTGATATCCAATGCGTTTGGCAGTGTCAGTCTGATAGTGCCCTGATCTCTGTCCGATATGCTTTCCACTCATCCCTTCTCAGCTCATGGCAGCAGGCATTCTGGGAAATATGCAAGGGAAGTTCGGTATCAGTGCATGGAGATGGTAAATACCTAGGCTTTTCTCTGCGGTTCCAATCTCATTGACGTCGAGGTTATTTTACGTCGAGGTATTCTCTCAAGGACTTCTCGGGTTACCGCTAACGGGATCCGCTGGATTATGCATAGGGTTCTATCACAGTATTGGTCGGACTGCTGTCTATGTACGTGCTCAACCTTTGAAAGATGACGAACATTTCGACTGCTTATCATCCTCTCAGGTGGCTTCTCCCGGATCTCGTCAGTTCAGAAATTCACCTGTGTTTGTGTTTACTAACATTCTCCTTTCCAGCCCCATAATACACGATGGATATCTCCCGCGGAACGCCACTTGGTTCAAGTAAGACTGGCAGAAGACGTAGGGGAAGCTGATCAAAATTCATCTGAGGCCACGTATGTGCCATTTCTAGAGATTGGCACACTCACTCATCTTATACGATCTTCTATGATGCAAAATGTTTGACTCTCACTACCAGAATTTTTGATGGTTTCAAGCTCGCTATCCGTGACATCAAGGTTTGGGTTTTCATTCTCATGAGCTGCTCTCGTGGATTGGGAACGAGCTTCATCAATTATTTCCCGACGTATGTCCTTGACAACTGAACCGTGCTTGGCAGCTCTGATCTCATGGAGATCACCCACTAGGTTGACCGCGACTCTTGGTTACAATACAACCGATACTCTCTTGATATCTGCGTCAGTACGATGGCAATGTTTGTTCCTCCCTTAACATATTGGTTCTGTTGCAGACCTCCATGGATTCTCGCCTCAATATGTTGTATAATCAATGCATGGAATTGTGGTGTGTATCATCCGCAACGAATTGTGGGCCACATATTCATAAGATGGATAGACCGAACTGGAGAACGTTATTTCCACCTGACAGCCTGGCTATGGGTCACGATCATTGGGCTCATTGTCTGTTTAGGAACCATGTCCACTGGCGGAAGATATTTCGCGCTTTTCCTCCTGTCTGCCGGGCTCTGCAGTGCGTATCGCATGTTCCAAGTATTTGCAGAGGTTCCAAGGCACACATAGGTTCAGGATTGGGCTTGACTTGGGTGTCGAATGTGATTCCACGTCCCCCTGCGAAACGGTCAGTGGCGATGGGGCTTGTCAATGGACTAGGGAGTCTCGGGAGCATGTACGTTCGTTATGATGCGATTCCGGTAGGGCAGAAGATACTATCCTCCTCAGAGCGGGATCGTATATATGGAGGGCCGAATGGGGTCCAAAATACCATCAATCTATGATTATCTCGATCTGCAGTCTCGTATTTTCGAACCTGATGGGCCTAGGTGAGTTGACACTGCTCGGTGTCTCTTTCTTTGACGAACGCCCTGACGGCTACACCTAGTCATACGACAAATGTTGATACACGAAAACAAGCGGATGGAAATAGAAGAACAGTCACTAACGGGAGCACAGCGGGAGCGGGTCGAGGAAGCCGCCAGATTGGAAGGCATCACATTTGAAGAAGCACTCCGTCACCGCAAGGGATTCCGCTACCTTTACTAACTTCACTGGGATTGCTTGCACATACGACGTCCTGGGTCGTCTTAGAAGGTCGAGTCATGTATATGTGAAAACTCGATGAGGGTTACCGAGGCATCAAATCGAACTATTGATCTGCTGTGTGCAAGAGCATCGGTTTACTTTCCCTTTCGTGGGCTGAGGACCAAGCGAGGGCTTTGATTGGGCCCGAGCAGCCCGATTCAGACAGCACTTTCCTAGACTGAGTCATCAGTAGGCTAGAAGCTCACCTTCCTTGGACGCAATTCTGGCGGCAGTACTCTCATACGTCGAAGCGAATACCCAAGGTTTCGGCATCCAAAATTTGTGCCATAAACGCCCCGATTCAGAGTTCTTCGGACGCCATCTCGGCGAGCTTGCCTCATTTAAAGCTGGAAGCGTGCGTACCGAACTCTCATTATATATCTGTTGATCGTCGTCTTCCAGCAATCTGCAGTTAAAATTTGGTCGATAACTCACTGAGCATGCTCCGAGTCTGAGTCGGCCGCAATAAGAAGCGCGCGTAAAGGTCTATTACTGTGAGAACGCCGCCGCCGCCGTGCCATAAATAATGGCATCAAGTTCTAGCAGAAATTCTGTCTCGACTCTCCCAGCCGCTCTTCAGACGGGCCAAATTACACGATGCTACTTGGGGAGAAGAAATCCGAGTCGTTCACGGAAAGTACGCCGGTTGCGACGCAAGGAGACGACTTCGTCCTACTCAGAGAAGAAAACAGAAAAGCTGCAGAGCGTCGTGTCGTGCGCAAGCTTGACATCAGGTTGATGCCCACCGTGGTCGCCATCTATGTAATGAATTACATCGATGTAAGTCAATCCATATTTGCCCTTCGTTGTGGTGTTCAACTTTGCACCTAGCGCGTGGCTGTCACTGCTGCGAGACTCGAGGGCTTAGAGGCAGATCTCGGTTTGAGCGGTAATTTCAGTTTTCCTCTATCCCAGGGTCCCACTGAGTGTGGTTTAGATGTCAAATATGAGACTGTTATCGCAATACTCTATGCATCTTATGCTCCTGCGCAGGTTCCCTCCAATATGGTACGTTCAGATAGATATTCCTGGCTGCGCCACATAGTCCAGATGGACATAGATTCTCGGCTATATTTCTAGGTCTGTCATATCATATCGAACTTTCAATAGAATGAGAGTACCAACTGGATGTCAAGACCATCACTCTATATCGCGTCTTGTGTTATGGCCTGGGGTCTAACTAGCGCGCTAACCGGAGTCCGTTATGCGTTCACATTTTCCTGGTCTTATCATTCGGACCCCTATTACAGGTCACGAAGAATTTTGCTGGGGTCATGGTTTGTCGCATATTCATCGGGCTTTTCGAGGTATGAGTTTCTATTCTTACCACTTAGCTGGTTCTAATGTCCCTTGTAGGCAGTCTTCTATCCTGGGTCAATGTACCTGTTGTCGAGCTGGTACACCAAAAAGGTGACCTCATACCATTCATCATTCTCTTTGTCTTACCACCTGTCTGTAGGAACTCGCACTACGATCCGCAATTTTATTTGTGGGCCAGTTGATATCTAATGCTTTTGGAAGCGTAGGTTCATTTTCCATAGTGGAGGCTTACCAAGTCATGATCGTTGTCAGTTCATAGCAGCTGGAATCCTGAGAAATTTGCAAGGAAGACTCGGTATTAGCGCATGGAGATGGTGAGTGACCGACTCATCATGACCTCGGTACCGATCCTCATCCATGCCCAAGGTTGTTTTTTGTCGAGGTGCGTTCTCTGACTCCCCCGAACATTCCGGTGTCCCAACCGTATACACATAGGGTGCCATCACAATATTCGTCGGACTTGCGTCCATGTACGTGTTCTATTGTTCAAAGTTGGCGAACATGCTTTATAACCTGGTCGTTTTCGTACCCAAGGTGGCTTCTCCCAGATCTGGTGAGGTCAAAAAGAAAGCTCGATTGTGTTTATTGACCGTCGTATCTCGGCAGCCCTCTAACACTCGATGGATGTCTCCTGAGGAACGCCGCTTGGTGCAAGTGAGACTCGCCGAAGATGTAGGCGAAGCTGATCATAATTCCTCCGAGGCGACGTGCGTGTTTCGTTCTAGAAGCCAGCACGTCCTCACGTCCAGATGTGCCATTGACCAACTGTCACCTACAGGTTGTTCGATGGATTCAAACTCGCTATCCGCGACGTGAAAATCTGGATGTTCATGTTCATGTGCTTTTCTCAAAGTTTAGGAATGAGTTTCACCAACTTCTTCCCTACGTGAGTTTCTAACGTCGGCGACATGCCGTTGTGAGCCAACGGAATTTGTCTCCTAGGTTGACCGCGACACTTGGTTACAACACGACTGATACCCTATTGATGGCTGCGTGGGTACAAGAACATGCGTTCGTCCCTTCCCTGATCACGCTGCAGACCTCCGTGGATATTCACCTCCATATGCTGTATAATCAATGCATGGCACTGCGGCAAGCGACATACCATTGTGAGCTAGCTATGATGGCTCATGTGAGGATATCTAGATCGAACCGGAGAGCGATATTTCCACATTACAGTCTGGTTTTGGCTCAACATGATAGGCTACATCGTTGCTTTGGCGACCATGTCCCTCGGCGCGCGATACTTTTCACTTTTCCTGATGTCCTCTGGTCTGTGTGGTACGTACGTTGCTAAGGCTATATCAGGAGGGTCCTGAGACACGGATAGGCGCTGCATTGATCATCAACTGGCTCTCGAACGTGATTCCACGCCCACCTGCGAAGCGGTCGGTAGCGATGGGACTAGTCGTCGGATCCGGAAATCTTGCGAGCGTGTGGGTCTCTCACGTACCGGGGCGTAACGGGAAGGTGTTGTTTACCAACCTCCTTCAGGATTGGATCGTACACATGGAAAGCCAGCTGGGGTCCAGAGTATCATCAGTCCATGATCATCACGCTCTGCAGTCTCCTCTTCGCTAGCACGTTGGGTCTGAGTAAGTCGAGCTGCTCCTCGACGCCGGTCGTGACATGTTCACATATGCATAGTCCTGCGACAGATGTTGATACGCGAGAACCAGCGAATGGAACGGGACGAGCCACTGCTTACGGAAACACAGCGGGAGCGGATCGAGGAAGCGGCCAGACTGGGAGGCATCTCGTTCGAAGAAGCTCTCCGTCGTCGCAAGGGATTCCGTTATCTTTACTAGCTTGGTTAGGGTGCTTGATGGTCATGCGCGCGATGTTTACGGGGAGTACTTATCAGCAGGTCGTTGTGAATTTCTGGCGTCTTGAACTAACGAAATCCGTGTCGATGCGGCAAGGTCGGTTTCATGAGGTGTCCTGGGACACCGAAAGTTGACCGAAAGGACCCGTCGCACGACCCTTTTCGGCGGCATGAAACTCTTCGCCGCAAGGTTCGTCTCTGTGTGATACATGTTGCTGCGACAGCAAGCCCGTCAAGAGAAGCACCGCACACGCGCCCCACTCTGCGCGTCCTCTAAGCTTTACTTCGGGGATACCTCGGTCCAAGGCCGACCCCCAGCTCTCCGCCACATCAAACAGACCACGTCGGGAAATCGGCTTCTGCGGCAAGCTCCTCACAGGCCGACCGGCGCTCAGCCAGTCTCCGCTGGGGTTCTGAAAATGTCGACAGGCAACCCTTGACTGGGTCGCGAATACGATTCCATTGACACGACCGCCCTCAAAAGGGGAAGTGATCGGTCAGGTCAACGGTGTAGGGAATCTAGGGTACTTGTAAGTATATCGATCGTTTCGAGCCCTGGTGACGGTAACCTGAGTATGGAGTACACTGCCGATGTCCAAGTCATAGTTCATGCACATGCCTCATACACGTATCTCGCCCGCCATTCTCGGTCCCTCGCAATTGCGATACCATCATGCCTACCATCTGAGTACTGGCGTTCTTCATCTTTTCTCGTTGCCATGCAACTAGGGAACTGCACGTGGGTAACCGTGCGGCTACACCGGCGAGGGCAAGGGTGAGAGCCAGGCGTTCGGCCGCCAGGCCCACCGCTGGTTACCTGCTGTGTTTTGTCGGCCACCGATACTCGCCCGTCGTCCCTAGTGTGTTTTTTCATCATCCACTACCCCTGCCATGTTCTATCACCCAAATTTTCCCCCCCGCCACACCTACTCGAGCCCTGATCACATCAAGAGGGAGGATGGAGACAAGGTGATAGCGAGGGCACGGTCCGTGCAGATGGGGCGCGCGATTGCGAAGGTGTCGTCACGCTTTCGCGACCGACGTGAGGGGGCATAAACGGGGGCAGTCATGTCATGAACGCGACGACATCATGGCAATCACATTGCCGTGACTGCCGTGGTGTCGCCATAGTCATGTCGAACAGGGGACGCGTGCGGGGTAAGTGAGTGTGGTCGCGTCATGGTCGCGATGTGTTGCAAGGGCGCAGAGGGTGTGGATGGGCGCCCAAAGAGAAGCATTTGCGTCGTGAACACGACAACATCATGGCAGTCTCACTGTCGTAACTCCTGTCGTCGTAGTCACGTCAGATGGGGGACACGTGTGTGCCAAGCGGGGCGTGCAAACGGGCACGGTTGTGTCGTGGTCGCGATGGGTCAGGCAAGGGCGCAATAGGGTGTACAAGACGGGACTGCCGTGATGGTGCGCGTTGACAATGTCTAGGGGAAGTGAGGTGAGCACCAGGTTGAAACGTTGAAGGATGCAGACTGTCGCTGCAGTTGTGTTGTGATTTCCTCACGGCGACATTGCGGCGATCACGTTGTTGCGACCGTCGCAGTATCGTCGTAGGGAAGGGAAGACGTGGATTGGCATGTGAGCACGAGGGTATGAGGGTCTGGTAGGGCGCGTGAGAGGCTGGGGCAAGAGGCTGGACGCTGGTGGTGAAGGGGGCAATGCGACGGCACAGACGGCGGAATACAGATGGTTCGAGTGACTTGAAGATGCTCGCGAGACCCTCTGGTGAGCCTCTGCACTGCGTTCATGTTTTGGAATTGAGCTCTACAAAAAACCCCACCTAAAGGCCTCGGCAATCCCCGGAAACTTATTCTAGGCTGTCGTAACGCTTCGGAACCAAGGTGAGGTTACCGATTTATCGCTGGACGTGTCCCCTGGTATCGGAACCCTCGTACTACTACTGCGATTCCCACTTACACCTACAAGCCAAAATGTGATTCTAGAGCATGTTCAAAGTCGAATAATGATCAGAATTCGTCCAGTTTCAAATATAAGTGCAAGCGACCACTCTGGACCCGTGAGGAAGAGAACTGGAAGTTCTAGAATGTCGAAATGGAGCCGATGCTCGGCCTGCAGGTCAGCGCTGGTTAGGACCGTTCTGCTGCACCGTGAGTC
Source organism: Strobilomyces echinocephalus (assembly GCA_038090115.1). Taxonomy (NCBI): domain Eukaryota; kingdom Fungi; phylum Basidiomycota; class Agaricomycetes; order Boletales; family Boletaceae; genus Strobilomyces; species Strobilomyces echinocephalus. The sequence goes on along the minus strand of JBBPMC010000293.1, from coordinate 5,013 downwards.
ACGCATGGCTTGCATTCGCCATCATGATCGGCTCGGCAACAATAGGAACGCCATATTAGCAAGTGGCAACCGGCTAACCTAGTCCCAAATGCAACGGCGCGGAGGTCACGCCCAGTGAAAAGTGGCTCTGTTGGGCTATGTCGGCGTATGTTTTGCGTGGTAGATATCTGCTGTGAGATGCACCTGCCTGACGCGATATAGTGAATATGCAAATGGCGAGGCTCTCATTTGCATTAACTCTACTTATTTGCAACTTGCCACATATGTACTTACAATCTTACCCAATATGTCTTAATGCACGCGTGGCAACAACGCTGGACGCTGCATCCAAAAGCACAACTGCATGGGTGGATGCTTGTGTAGTACTGTGAGTCGTTTCACCGTGGCCGAGCCCCACAGACTGAAATCCCTGTAGGCCGAGGCATACCCAATAAGATAAACCGCGCATGCCCATGCTGCAAAAGCAAGGCAGCAGCCTCAAAAAAACTCCGCCCATCGCTTCATCCCGCACGCCATGGACGTCGACCCTGCCCAGCAGCGGTACAATTGCATCTGTACCAGCTATAATTTCGGTCAACCGCACCTCGTCTCGTCCACCACCTGGTATCGGCATCGTCAAGAAGCACAGTCTGATGCTGAGCGTCAACGCATGGATGCTGCCCGGTGGGATATACCCGGTCAAAACCCCCCTACAAATCGCAGAGGCAGAGGCAGGGGAGTTGGTCGTCGTCGCGACAATGCTCGCAAGAGAGAGCGCGATGCCGACGAGCTGAGCGACGACTCTCATAGTAAACGTGGTCGTCAAGTGAGTGTTCGAAATATGTTCTGTTCAACGCTAATGTCATGTTCAGTCGCCATCCCCAATCCCATCTCCTCGTTCTCGTTCATCCACTCCTGGTTTTCCTATCTATCTTGGCTCTCCACACCGCCTGGGTTCCCCTGCCCGTTCAATCTCTCCTGATTTCCCTACTCGCCCAATTTCTCCTAATGACCCAGTTTCTCGTCCTGTCTCACCTCTTCGTCCTGTCTCTCCAGAACACCCACTTTCTCCTCCGCATCACGATCCTCCTGTTCATCCACCCCCTCCAGCAGACCTTGAAATTGATCGCCTCCGGGACCTTATTCAGTATCAACCCAGGCCACGGCCCAATCCTGATATCGACGCTCTCGTCCGCTCAGCCAGTTTCCTTCCAATGGTTGAGACACTGGCTTTTATTTGTGCTCTCCGGACTGCCTCCATCGAGGATCCAGCAGCCAAACTCGCTGATGAGACCATACAGCAGCTCTGTGTTGCCCCTGCAGGATCCCCTGCGATAGACAACCCAGGTATTCGCCACAGTGTCTCTGTCTACCTTGCACTTGAACATGCATCCCAAGCGGCTTACGATGCCATTGTTCGCTCCTCTCGGGTCAACTTTTCTGGCGCACCAGGCGCTGAAGACATTCTCAGCTTTCACCGTGTTGAAAAGCTGATCCAAGCACACACTGGTGTCGTCCCACTTATCTATGACATGTGTCCGAACACATGTCTCGCTTTCACTGGCCCATACGCGAACCTCGATGTCTGCCCCACCTGCCACACATCTCGCTGGAACCAAGCAAGACTACAGGGCGCTGGTGTTCGTGTTCCTGCCCAGCAATTTACAACAGTTCCCCTCGGACCCCAGCTCCAAGCACGCACCCGCAGCCCTGAAGGCGCTCATGCTATGGCGTACCTGTGGAAGAAAGCTATTCGCATTCTACGTGACATCACCGATTCTGGTCCCGAGATTTCTGTCGTCGATGACATCGCCATGGGCTGGGACTTTCTCGGCGCTGTCCTCTCAGGCGACATCAAAGAGCATGATATTGTCGTCATGGTATCCCTTGATGGTGCGCAGCTTTATGACAGCAAGGAATCCGACTGTTGGATATACATCTGGATCATAATCAACCTCTCCCCCGAGCAACGCTACCGTAAGATCAACGTCCTCTCCGGCGGTTTCATTCCTGGCCCAAACAAGCCCAAGAACGTCGACTCCTTCTTATTCCCAGGTTTCTATCACCTCGCAGCAGTTCAACAGGAGGGGCTTTCTATGTGGGACCCGCTCGCAGAGGCACGCTACCTAGCAAACATATACATACTCCTCACTACGGCGGATGGGCCAGGGCTGATTTATTTCGACGGGATGGTTGGCCACAGCGGTAAGAATGGCTGCCGCATGTACTGCGGGGTTACTGGACGCCGTAGGGATCGCGCAAACCGCTACTATCCTGCTCTCTTATGTCCACGTGATCATGTTCCTGAGGGCAGTAATCACCCCGACATCGACGTGTTCAATCTCCCGCCTGGTGGATCTGTCGAATACGAAGAAAACCTCGTTCGTATTGTCTCAGTCCAAAATCAAACTCAGTGGGACAAGATGAAAACGGAGACTGGTCTAACCAAGCCGCCGCTAATCCTAGGTCTTAGTCCCCGATCCTCGCTTGGAATTCCCTTGTGTATGACAACTGATGTTATGCATCTCGCCGGCAACCTCTCCGACCTTCTCCTTTCTCTCTGGCGTGGAACCATGGATGTCGTAGGCAATGACGACAGATCGACATGGGACTGGGCAATTTTCCAAGATAATGCCTTATGGGTAACTCATGGTCGTCGTGTCGAGGAAGCAGGATGCTATCTCCCTGGTTCTTATGATCGCAAACCTCGGAACATTGCTGAGAAGCTCAACACCCAGTACAAGACCTGGGAATTCCAGCTGTATACGTTTGGTCTTGGCCCCATTCTCCTATATGATCTACTCCCTCTACCGTTCTGGACAAACTACTGTATGCTCGTCCGTGGATTCCAGATGATTTGTCAGCACTCGCTTACCAACGAACAGCTTCAAGACGCTCATGCGCTCCTCTGCTCCTGGCAACGTGACTTTGAAATCAAGTATTATCAGCTTCGTCACGATCGCATTCATTTCGTTCGTCCTGCAGTTCATCAAGTTGTTCATCTGGTTCCTGAGGCGGTACAAAAGGGACCGCCCATCTGCTATGCGCAATGGACAATGGAACGTACCATCGGAAACTTGGGTCAGGAGATCCGCCAACCATCAAAGCCATATGCAAACCTTGCACGTGAAGGTGTCCGGCGTTCCCAAATCAATGCTCTCCTCTCAATTATTCCCGAACTCGACATCTCATCCAAAGGACCTCCATATGGCGCTGTTGACCTTGGAGATGGTTACATCCTGCTTCGTAAACGCTCCAAACAGTCCACTACTCCTGATGCTGCAACCACGCTCGCAATCCGTCGGTTTCTTCCTCCTGGCCAGGAGATCCCACGTATCACAAAATGGGCAAGGCTCCTTTTACCCAACGGCCAGGTTGCTCGCTCTGCATGGCGAGAACTGCTCATGAATCAGAACAACATGCGCATTTCGCGCAATGTCAAGGTATGTGTACTATGATTCTGTGAGTTTCGGTCTACTTATCTCATGTCAGTTTCAGCTCGGCAACCAAGTGCGTGTCGGCGAGGTCCAATATTTTACTCAGATAGCTGTGCGAGAAGACGACATGGCTGAGTGGACATTCCGTAATGTTGCAATTCTCAAGCCCTATTCTGAACCCGACGTCCAGCTCCTTCAGCTCTCCTCGCAAGTTCTCGCTGCCTCAACCCTATTAGATGACATCACTATCTGTGATGTCAAGGATATTCACAGTGTCGTGGCTATGATACCTCGTACGTTAACGCTTCCAACTGGACTGGATAGGGATCTCTGGTGTATGATGGAGAAGCCTGGGCTCGACATATCTGATCTTGGTGTTCCCTACAGCATGTACTCTGATGACCGGGAGGACGACACTCAAGGAGACGACGACGTAGAATAGTATTTTGTATTTTGTATCAAGGCAATCTACTCGTTTTGTGTGCAAACGATTCATTTGGTATCAAGATCTCGAGATATTGTTACAAAGCGCGAAGACTGCTATAAAACACGGAGTCGCTTTTTCAACGTCTCTGTGTACTCCTGGATGAATGCCCTCTTCTCAGCACTCCTCTGTTCCACGAGCAATGAATCAAAGGGACGGATACTGTACTTGGCCACAGGGTTTTCAATGCGGCTGATCAACAAGTCACACAGCGCAATGCAACACCTATGAATTAGCTAGATTAGCTCGATTAGATACGCAATTTGAAACTGTACCGTTAACGTACTTCTTAAATTCGCCTAGTGCAGCATTGACTTCTTCGAACTCTACTTGATCGAGTAATTCGAGCTTGGGAACAACATCGGGATCCACCATTGCTTCCAAGTCGGATTGACTGTCGAATAAATAAATGAGTAGTAAATCAACGAAAAGAAAAACTTACACGTTCACGTTAGCGTGGTGTGCGATTTGCAGAGCCTCAGACTCATCAGTCTGAACATCTCTATGGACAACAATAAGTATAGGCAGCCCGATCAAGAAATGACGTACACTGATCGCATATCTTTCGGCTCGCGTTTGATACGAAGAACGACATGCTAAAAATTGTGTCTGGCTAGCGGACTATAGATATACAATGGAACTGACCTTTTTTCCATGACCTGGGATTTCGATCGTGAACGTGTAATCATCCCAGCAGGGGACAATTCCATCAACATCGAGGAGTATGATGTCATCCAACATATGAACAGTCGGAGCTTTTTGAATTGGCTCGGGAATCGGCTGGGTTGACATGGTGGGGTGAATTATGCTATCATGTGTTGTAATCGTGATTAGATAGTAAGCCACCCGGGATTGGCCGTGTCGGAGTTACCCCTAACTACACCTGTAAGGTTTTCGCCTCGACACTCTACCCCTTTACCCTATTATCAGTACCCTATAGATCATCACGATGAACGGCAATTATGACCTTTTCGGTCAAACTAACGGACTTTCTACTAATGCCTCTATCTCTGACAGTGCCAGCATGCTCGATCCCAATCAGGGGATCTACGGATGTGGGGTTGCCCCCTTATTGCCGCAAGCGAGCCAGAATCTCGGCTACCATCAGCCGCC
>JBBPMC010000292.1:13203-27600 GCA_038090115.1 Strobilomyces echinocephalus | reverse complement strand
GTGGCAAGCCACACAGCAGTGGCAGGGGATCTCACCGGGGGGTGCCGAGGAGCTCGGGGCTATTTCCTTCGTTCATCTCCCAATGGCAGGTGGCAGACCCGGCTCCAGAATCCAGATTGGTCACCAGTCAGCGTTACGAAGAACAGTCAGAAGTATGATGATTCATGAAGGGAAGCTGTCTCCGTGGTGTCAGTCTGGCACATGTAGGTGGCGTACGTGCTAACGTTAGGCGATTGGCCAGCGGATTAACCACACAGCCCGTACTAGAGTCACATTGAGTTAGGCTCAGCGGATCGGCTGCACAGCCCGGGCCCGTGATACAGGCCAACGCCGCCTCATGGGCTGGTTGTGACAAGACACACAGCATGCCTAGTGGCCAGGACCATTACAGCCGTTTTGATTCCGCCAAGTACCTTTCATATGATGGCTCCCGACCGCTAAGCATTTTTCTCTCGTATAAACCTGTCCGTTGGAACTCGGGCCCTCCTTTCATCAAGTGTCGTCCTTTTATTCCCTTGGAAACATCATTTGCTGCCTGCTGGCATCTGCAGCCGCCTTTCTCACTGGTTCATGTCTACGGTGTTGACAAACCTCCAGCAAAACAGTTATCTTAATCGTACGCCTTTTTCCAGTCGCGGGAGGACAATAACACTAGCATGTTACAGTTGCTATAATCACTGTTGTTGGATATGATTATGGTGAGTTACAGGTTCTGTTGGTGGGACGATGTTATAAGCTTATCAACGGGTCAGTCCTTACTTTCACGCACGAGGTATGATGCTACGGTCTTGGTCAGTACATCCAATCGCTGATTTGAATTCGCGTAGATAAAATACGTCTGGGTCGGTGGAAACTCGTTTCTTCAAGCTGACACGTTTGATAACATCACATCCCAGGCTAAACCCTGGTCGTGGGTGTCAACGCTATTTATTCTTGTGCGTATCAAACTTGTCAGTGTAGTCATCGCTTGGACTCCTCTTACAGTGCATCGTCATAGGTCCGTTATGGCGGTCTTTGTAATCTCGCGTGAGTTCACGTTCTCCGTAAAGTGTGTACTAAATGCGAACTTCAAACGGTCTCTTAGGACATCATCTATTGGTATGTGTGGCTGTTGGATGTGATGTCAACTAGATCGTCATACACCTCCACCAGGAATGAACTTTATGAGTGACTCCACAAAGGTAGTTGTCCAGCCACATTTATAAATAGAGTGAACTTCATCGACATTCATAGATGTATGTATCCATTTCGTTCTCGTTTTCAAGGCTCATGCCTGATATAACTGGTATTCATGGAACAGCTGTAAGGCACACGTTGCATGTCTTCCGTGTCAATTCTATTTACGGCCGTTTCCAAGGTAAAGTTATTCACATCGTCGAGTTATGGTCATTCCTTCTCTTTTGCGGTGCAGCGGATCGTGAGTTTCGGTGTAATTCCTTCTTGATAATTCGGAAATTTAATTGTGACTGCAGTGATGATGATCATCCGCGTGTGGGCAATGTATCATCAATCGAGGCTAGTCCTTGGCGTTCTCCTTACGCTATTTTTCCTGGAGGTCCTTTCGTTCATTCTTGAGGTCAGCATTGGCGGTGCCATGGGCAATACGTCCGGTATGTAGGCGCTGCTTAACTGGAAGGCAGCTCGTACTCATCAGTCTACCGTGACCCTCCTTCCACCATCATGCAGTGGTCACGGCTCAAACACTGAATTCATCATATTGCGTTGTCTTGAATACCTCAACAGCCTGGACGGACGAACTTGCTGTTTTACAGATCACACGTAGCGCGACGGTTTGCATCCTCGCGATTGCTCAGGTCGCGAGAGAGTCGTTCGACATCTACCGCATAACGAAGGAGTGGAGCTTCAATCGTTACATGAGCTTGCTCGTCAAGCAGGGCATTGTCTACTTCGTCGCGTACGTCCTAATCTCATCCTCCCTCCCTATTGCTATCCGCAAAATAAAGTACAGTACCCAAGCAAGCTGACGGCGATTGTCCATTCAGCATCTTTATGCATACCCTTATCAACATACTGGGCACGTACGGGAGGCTTCCAGCGGGAGGGTGGCAACTACTACCCTTGGTCATATTGGAATATGTCCCCGTATACGTGTTATCCCCCCGGTTCGTCATGAGTTTTCGCGAGTTGCACGCACGCGAAGTCGCAGGCCAACATGAGGACGAGATTGGTACCGGGTTCGGCCGGTTGTCGACGAATCCCCAAGAAACGACGATAGCCTTTGCCGTATGTGTTAGGCGGAGCGAGGACTTGGAGAGCAGTACGGAGACACTGGTGAAGGATGGGGAATCAGGTTGACATGGCCAGCTTGGGCCAGCGCAACTTTTCCGTCGTATGGTATGCTGTATGTCTGCTGTCGCATAGTATTAATATTGTGGCTCGGTGGAGCAGTTAGTTGGTATGCAACGAGCGGTGCGCGAGCGCTCTGGCTTGCATGAAGGCCGCGTCACCCCGATGCTAGCAGGACCAGACGACGATAACTTATGTAAGCAGTAAGAATCAAGGTTCCGAAGAGTCCAGTGTCCCGGGCCCGGGGCCACTGTTCGGAAGACTGACTCGGAAGGCTAGCTGTTGAATAGTAAATGGGGAGGAAAACCGTCCGTCTTCCCGCAGGTAAGTCACGTCAGAGAAAATTTTGTTTCACTCTCACCCACTGGCTCGTGTTGAAAGTTGAAACGTTGACACGTCAGCGCTCCGCGCTGACATGCACAAGGGCATGATGGGGTCTAGTTTGAATCCCGGCTTTTTGGGGAAGTTGACTGGAAACTTGTGGAAAGGCGCAGCGCTAATTATAAGTCTCGTACGTTGGCCTGAGTTCATCCGAGTAGGCTCGTTCTCACTCGTTTCTGAAGCTACAATGTCGCCGCCTCAAGCACCTGGTACAGGCTTTGTTACAATTGGTCCTGGGATCTACATTAGTCTCGCTCGCTTGTATGCCGCAACCCTGCTACCGGATGATTCGGCGCCCAGGTACGTCTGGTGCATTAACATGCTCTTCCTATCTTACCAATCGGTCTGCGAAGTGTAATCCTTATATTTGGTTGGAGTGCGTTTTCCAACATTGCGGTTGAGCCTAATTGAACAAGCACATAGTGGGCGCACTAACTCGCCATCTCCAAAACTATTCCCGCAAATACTCCGAGCTGTACCCCCACGCTACCCAAATCATCGTCAAATGCGCACCGTCCTTCTTCTGGACCTTGGAACGAGCGCAGGTAGAAAGCGAAACCTCGCTCTGGAAGAATACTCACGTATTGTCATAGCAGAACAGATTACTGCCAGTGGTGGAAGCCCTAGAAGCTCTTGGCTGCCTTCCCTCGATCAACAACGCCACTCCGGAGTCGAATCGCGTGCGCCCACGCGTTCTGATACACTCCTTTTCAAACGGTATGGATGTCAATACTTGCAAATCGCTCTGTTCACGCTAACACATTACACGAGGTGGGGGACTCCATCTGACGTCTCTTGGCCGTCTCTTGTCCTCCAAATACCCGTTGATCCCACCCTCGCATCTCGTGAGCGCTATCATCATAGATTCATCTCCTGCTGTTGGCAGCTTCCGTTCCATCGGGAAGGCCTTTAGCATCGCCATCCGGAACCCTGCCATCCGCTATGTCGTACTGGCTCTCATGTACCTTGCTCATGCTTTTCGCCTCTCGTTGCAAGCGGTCTTTGGAATAGAAATGATGGGGACAAGATACCTCAAGGCGCTCCTCAATCCCCAGCTCCTCCCCTGGACGGTCTCGCAGACACCCCGATTATACGTCTTCTCCAAGAAAGACGAACTAGTGCCATGGCAAGAGATACAGCAACATGTTGACACGGCGAGAATGTCAGGTCTTAATGTTCGCTGTGAGGTATATGAGGAGAGCGCTCACGTTGCTCACATGCGTCTCGATCCCGAACGATATTGGGCGTCAGTCCAAGACCTTTGGAGAGAAGCTTGTCGCGAAAGTCGGGCAAAGGTCGTCGGTGCGGTTTAGCGGCATCCGTGCTGGAGGACACGCCCAGTCATGGCACGCGTACGAGCTGGAGATCGTGCAAGCACTAGCACTCGAGCTTCAAGCCTTGCGATTGATGCGAGATTCTCCTGATCGTCAGTGTAACTATGGTACTTAGTACTAGGCATACCCATGACTGATGGATAGTCGCCGGTGAGGGCTGTAATAAGTAGGATGAAGAAAGGAAAGCAGGGTCACGATGTACAATTCGGATCGATGTATTAAAGGCGTCGGTGGTTGCACAGCGTGATTCTGAAGCTCCGGCACGAAAGTTCAAGCTCACCAAGCTATGAAAACTGTCTTTATGATGCGACCTGCCAGTGTGAGACAGCTATTATGTACAGCGCATCACAGTGGCATGCTAACGCATGAAGAGCTTGTACAGCCTCACTGATCCGCCGACTTCGTCGGTTCCGTCACGGCGGACTGTGGGCCACTGGCCAGACTCTAAAACCATATATACATATTGATCAGAGTTTGCCCTCAACACACAGCACGAGTTCGCTTATGACACTAAACGGTATGGTTAAAGGATAGGGCAGAAAAATCACCTTGGCCACGCTCACCCCTCATCGAAACCATGACCTCTGCACGGCTGAGTGTGTTCATGGGCATCTGGCAAGACAACTATGCATCTGGTATGCTTGTCCTTGCTCGTCAGAGATAAGTATCACGACTTTACTGTAGTCGTCATGATCGCTGCTGTCGGATACGATTATGGTGAGCCACAAGTTCTGTTCCAATACGACGTAGCAGTGACTTTCTACAATGATATTATCAGTTCTGAAAATTTCGGATGAAGTACGGTTACCACTCTCATATTATTCTATCCGCACTGATGATCCATGTAGGTCGAATATATCTGGGTCAGCAAACACCTGTGCGGCCCGGTAAACATTGCCCGCGTCTGATGGGATTGCAGACTCGACCTTGGACCTGGGTGTCAGCATCCTATGTTCTCGTGTGTATCACTCTGCCGAATAGATCATCACGTGTTGTGGCAAGCTAAGTGGCCGACTTATAGGTTCGTTACATAGGCCTTTACAACGTTGCGTGAGTCAATGTTTACTGCATGACACAACGTGAACGCTCACGCAAGGCGGTTCGTCAGAACCAATGCTCTTCGTATGTCTGTTATTTAAATGCAGCATTAAGGTCGATTGATTGTGACCCCATTCAAAGTGGGAAGTAGTTTCCTGCCTGGTCCTGCAAAGGTAATTCCCCCATCTGACCCAAATTTCTGGCGGCTATATTCATATGTACACGCAGACGTCAGTGTTTGTTCCCATTCGTAACTTTGTGATTTAACTAGTACCCGTTGAACAGATGTAAGCACACTCACATGATGCGCTCCTCATCTACTTCATTAACAATCATCTACAGGTCGAATCATATATCTCATGTGTACATGGTCACTTTACATCTTTGTCGGCGCAGCGGATTGTGAGTCGACCTCGGTTTGGGATGAATCAGATTTCACATCAACTGTAGTCGTCATGATCCTTCGTGCGTGGGCAATATATAATCGCTCGAGGCCAGTGCTCTGCACTCTTCTTGTGCTGTTTTCTCTCCAAATGATTTCTGCTGCCGTCGCCGGTGTCGTCTATAGCAATCCGAGGAACCTGTTGGGTATGCAGCTATCGGCTAAATACTAATACACTACGCTAACTCAATTGGCCCACTATACAGCGATTACCGCCCAGGTATTCAATCTGTCGTACTGCACATGGCAGACTACTTCTCCTGTTTGGATGATAGTGGCCTCTGTGATCCAAGTGACACACAGTACGACTCTCTGCATCTTGGTGATCACCCAGTTCGTGTGGCAGTCACTGCAAATGTACCGCGCGACGAAGCGATGGCAAATCAATAGGTACATGAACCTATTCATCAAGCAGGGCGTTATCTACTTTTTTGCGTACGTGTCATCCTATCCATCGTTCTTCTGCCACCTGCCCGTGGAACGACGCACTGGCCAAACTAAAGTTTAACGTTCCAGCATGTTTCTGCTTGGAGTTTTCAGTGTATTGTCCATGTCTGGGGACCTCGCAACGCAAGGTTGGCCGACAATAGTCTTGTCCGCCATCGGAAGCGTGACTATGTTCACTCTGACTCCTCGATTCATCCTGAGTGTGCGTGAGTTGTATGTGCGCGATGTGCGGGGTGTACATAGGAATGGTGTCGACACCGGCTTTGGCTTGTCGTCCACCCGCGACACCATTGTGACCATGATCGCGTTCGCGGAAGCCGGTGAGGACAGGAGAACGGAGGACGTGGAGTGGATACCGATGGAGGGGAGGCCGAGTGAGTTTGCGCTGTAGGTGTACGAGTCAGCGTCTGGTCACTACTTTCTGCCTGGTGCAGACAGCAATGACTTCAGAGCAAGCAATTTGCACGGTAGTCATCGTGATTGTAGGTTCGCGTAAAATAGTGACTTGAAGTACATGGTGACTTCTTAGCACGTGCAGATCTGTCTCCGCTCACGCACGCAAGTTGCCGGGCCGTTCTCCTCGTGCGCTGTCGACACGCATCTTACTCTCGCCTTCACGCATCACCTTCCGTCTCGCGCCCCCTCCCATGAGTCCAGCAGCGACGACGTCGACAAAGCCGGCACGACGACGCGGACCTGGGCACCCAGCAACGAAGACGACATTGGAGCGACGACCACCGTGGACTCTCGTTCCGCCGAGAGCGCGCGACGGTTCGTCTTGTCGTTGCATTCGGCCCTTCCTCCTGGCTGCCGTGGCTCACGGTACAGGTTCGACGTGGGTAGTCAAATCCCGACCCGTCCCCGTCCCCGTGCAGTCCCCTGGCACCGATAACAGCAGGAAGACGATCCCGAACAATCACCTCCGTCGTTCCAGGTACATAACTGATTCCCACCGATGCTGGAAGGGTTCACTTTACTGTTCTTTTCAGGTACTATAACGCATTCATTGACAGTGGCACTGGGCGGCTCGTGCTGGCAGGTCAGAGTGCATTGCTCAGCGCTGATTTGACATGCACAGGCCTACAAGCTGGGGTGCATATTTAAGACCAACGCTGATGGGGTCGGTTTGCTTTTGCTTAGGACTGCATCGACGCCGACTCGACGGACAGTACCTCCCTGTTCGGTTCGCATATTGCACGTCACGTACCCTCCGAACTGAGTCGAATCAAGTCAGCAAGCCGAACTCGAGCAGCAGACGTGTCGCCAGCCCTAATCCGCAGCCGAGACTCAGCAACCTAAGGTCGGAACCAACCAGCGCGCAGAAATAATTAGGCGGACGGGACCGTAACGACCCCCAATAAATTTACTTCGAGTTCGTTGAGTGGACCCGATCGATAATGCTGTGGCTCGTCAAAGTACATCGCGATGGAAAGCGCTGATCTGCATCTGTACGTCTTTAGTATTGATAATGGACGTCGATCCAACGTGGCCTGTCGCCGAAGACGTCTTCCAGCCTGAAGTGGCCCGCTTGCCTGTGATTCAGGAGATGGTCTTGGGGAACCCGAGCGGACGTGTCCCCTCCCGGACCTGTACCTCGGGTTTAGCGGGAACGACCTGGATGTACGTTCGTAATGCATCTACCGTATGAGTCGAACTCCGCATAGAAGGTTGTGTTCGGCACCGTGGTTCTGTCGCGACGTACGTGAGGCTACGTCACAGAGGGGCGCAGGGGAATACGACTCACTCTCCACGCGTGCGCCACGGGTTGAATCCCGCTGGGCTGATGCTGTCATCCATGTAATTTCGAAGGAAAACAGAAACGGCGTAGTCATTCCAGGGACGTCCTAGGCAAACCTCGGTCGATGGTCGGTCGAAACGGCGTGGTCACCTACCAAGGTAGCATTGCCCGGTGGTCACGGTGGTTGCGTTGGCGTCCGGCGACTGAGGTGAAACGTTTAGAACAAGTACCAGTCGACGAGGCAGAGGACCTACGCGGATGATGCGCGAGTCTGCTATGTATGCACCGCTTCTCGTGCCAGGTGTCCCTTTCCAAGCGGCAATGCCAGGCCCGCAGGCACGGTTCGCGAGGGTGACTGATTGAAACCAACTGCAAACGATGTGGGTGCCGTGGCTCTAAGACCAAAACAGCACAAAACCTACGCTATCCCGAAGCCGAAAAGGTCTACTAAAATATTAGAATATTGAAAACGCCGGCCGTGCAAGGGGAACGTACAGTCTGTTTGGCCATATATAATGCTATCTACCGCATACGTGTTGGCGCCGTGTCCAGTATACCACGTATCTCGCCAGCTTGCGAAGACACACCCATAGAACGATGCATTGGCATACGCGATTGAAGTCACGAGTGCTTGAGAGATCGTGTAATTGGCCTGTGAAACACTCAGCGGTTGCAACATACACGATCGGAGACATGGGCTAACGGCACGATTCTCAAAGTTGATGTTATAAGCCTTGAAATCGACGTTTCCAAAGGACTGGCCAAGTGGAGGCGCCACGGTCAATGTTGCAGTATCTTCATCGGTCATGCCCGTCTTGACGTATAGATTGTTCCAAATTTGCACGAGGTTGCGCTGGGAAGCATTCCCAAAGGGGAGGAACGCAGTAGAAGGGTCTAGCTGGCCCTTGATAATGGAAATCTATCAGCACGAGCAGTAACGTCGATCCAAAGAGATAGACTAACTAATAATGTGAGAGGCGCGGAACGAGTCACATTGACCATTTCGAAGTATTGTCCTTCGCCGATAAGAATGATCGCGTGGCCTGTTTCTGGGCTGCCGCACGTCAGTCCTCCCCTACTGTAAAATCAGGCAATCAGAATATCTCACAGAGAATCGATCGCCCCCTGGACATCACTGAAATTCGCACAGGAATCGGTAGGCGAGACATAGAGGATTCCCTCAGGGCATCCTGCGAGAGGTGACTCTCCTGGAGGTTTCTGAAGTTGGCAGTCCAAATAATCAGGAGAAAGACACACAGAGAGTTGAGCCAAAAACGAGAAAAAGAGGAATGCGAGCGACAGGTGCGTCATGAGGACGGTCGTTGCATAAAAGCAAAGGCGGAGAATGGTACTTATCTGAACCGAGCAGGCCGTCTTGCTTCTGCTGTATGACAAGACGTTCGTGTTTCATGACGTTGTTCGAAGACTTCTTCAAGTTCTTGTGGTAGGCACACTCTGAAGTGAGTCGAGTGAGATCATCGCGGACTGCCAGTGCAGCTTTCACTGGCAACATGGGCAAAAAAAGGCATTAAAATTTTCTGGAATGTCTCTCCCATCTGAATTTCTGACCTTCGACATGGTGCCAGATGGAATTCGGAAACTTGAATGATATCCGCGTGGACGCGTTGCGCCCGGCGAGGCGAGAAGCTGATGACGCAGTTGTATTTCTGTACCAGCTGCGCCCAGAGATACCACTTGTCCAAAAAAAAAAGAGAAGCTGACGGCGTATCAGTGTTTTCCGGGCGCCCACACTCACCCATCGATATGAAGCTCGTGCCAATGTACACCTTTACTCCTCGATTCATGCTCAGCTCTGGGTGGGAGTCGATACCGGGTTTAACTTCACATTCAAGCTATCCAACGCTGACGGCCTCCGGACGGCAATCTTGTTCGCAGACAGGGAACATGAAGGTCTCGAGGACATCAGGGAGATCCCGCGCGAATTGGCGATAACTCGGTCAGGCAGGACTGTTGTTTGGTACCCTCTATCGCGAGTTGGTCTCTGGGGGATTAGACTGGCGTTTTGTATGACAGCCAACTTATAATTTCTCGAGAATGACCCTTGTTCAAGTTTAGAAACGCGCGAAGCCGGCAACTCCTAAGTACAGCGAAACCTGGACCGGCGAAGGCATAAGAACTGAGCTAGAGGCATTTCAAGTTGATGCAGCGTCCTCGGACTTGCCACTTGCGTTCACAATTCACACGGCACTGAACGTCACAAATATATTGACAATTCAAATCCGACGACAAGTTGACGCAGACGTCCCATCATCGACATCCTTCGTGGGGCAACATCTTCCCTTGCGACCAGCGACAGGGCCGTTCCCACCTCAGTCCGGCTTGGGGCGTTGAACAGACGCGCAGAGGCCCGTGCAGTGCAAACATTGTCGCGTTGGTGCGTCTTCCATGAGTCTGGCTAGAAGTGTTCTCGGCGATGTACTCGGCTCTTGCAGGTGGTCCTTCGAGCTTCGAGTGTGTGACCCAGTGTTGGCAGTGAAGATTTTCCTGCTGCGAGACCTGCTCGCTTCCGCACATGAAACTAGGACCCGGCGCTCTGGTCCAATGACTTGACAAGGTTGAAAGCAACGTGGTCGCGGTCACGCAGAGCCCGCGATGGTAGGTAGTGGCAGGGTCTCGCTGGGTGCTCCTCGGAGGATACACGAGCATCTTGCAGAGCGCTGAGCTGGACCAGTGGACATTTCCTTCGTCGTTCATCTTGGTCGGTCCATGATCACATCACACCGCTGCCATTGGCATCAATCAAAGTTGTACAACAGAAACATCCCCATCGATCTGAAACTTTATTCGGTAAGCGCCGGCTTGGAAGTACTTGTCAGTGCTCGTCACCACAGTTGGTTTCTTCGCTCATTGTCTTATTGATGCCAATTTGCAAGTTCTCAGCTGTTCATGACCAAGTCCCGAGCCAGCGCCATCTACCTCGCGGGAGCCGAATGCTGGTGAATTGAAACGACCCGAGTATGTACATACCCGGACAAAAACGAATTCCATAGTAAGTAATCTGGTCAACTCACGTACTAGCCGCATTCTCATGAGTCGTCAAGTTGTTGTCACGACTTTCTTTAGTACTGGTATAATACAAAGAAGTCTGCTTATGTCCCCAGTTGCCATGCTTTACGAAACCGACCCTTCACAATAACCACGGTTGCCATCAATACATAATTGAATGTGCGATTTCCGGATCCTAGAAATACAATGCCAATTCAAGTTAGGTCGGTCTACCATGTAAAATATTGTTCATGGTCATATCATCAGAGGATCGTGACCTTGGTTTGATCAACTTCGTTATTGAATGTAGCCCACAGCTCGCCCGCTTCGCCGTCTTTGCTTGTGACTGATCTAGTTTCCACATGTTACCTGCGTTACCCGCACCAGCTGTGGGCGCATCAGGGCACCCCAAGATGAACTTCGTTCTTCATATATCATCGAGGAATCTGGTTGTCTTCCGGCGCTCCACCAATGTGACGTAAATATAGAGTTCGTTCGACGACGTACAACATGTGCTCCTCTATGACTTATAAACTGTATGGTCGAAGAATAGGGCTCAGACTGATCTTCTTCCACTTGGTCACGTTCGTGGCTTCCTGTTGCCCCTTGTCAAGACCATGTCCTCCGCACAGCTGATGGTCCTCACGGACATTTGGAATAACAACTACATGTCTGGTATGCTTGCCCTTGCTCCGAGTCACCAAAGTTTAGTATCACGACTTTATCGTAGTTGTCCTGTTTACCGCTGTCGGATACGATTATGGTGAGCCATAAGTTCTGTACTACTACATAGTAACTTTCTATGATGATATTATCAGTCCTAAAATTCTCGGACGAAGTACGGTTACCACTGTCATGCCGCTATTTTATCCCCACTGATGATCTATGTAGGTCGAATATATCTGGGTCAGCGAACACTTACACAGCAACATAGCATTCGTCTGATTGGATCGTAGACTCAACCTTGGACCTGGGTGTCAACTTCATATGTTCTCGTGTGTATCAGTCCACCGAGTAAATCATCACACGCTGTAGCAAGCTAAGTGGCCGACTTATAGGTTCGTTATGTAGGCCTTTGCAGCATCATGTAGGTCAATGTTTTGCATGGCACAACTTGGATGCTCACGCAACATGGTTCGTCAGAACCAGTGCTCTTCGTATGTCTGCCATTTGGATGCAATAATTAAAGTTGACTATGACCTATTCAAAGTGGGAAGTAGTTTTCTGCCTAGTCCTGCAAAGGTAAACTGTAACTCCCATTCTAACCCCAATTTCTGGTGGCTAAATTGTTAAATATGTCCCCATAGACGTTAGTGTTTTATCCCATCCATAGCTTTATGATTTAACTGCTATTGGTTAAACAGATGTACGCGCTTAAGCACGCCCATACGCCACTCATCTATTTGATTCACAATCATCTTTAAGGTCGAATCATATTTATCATATATGCATGGTCATTTTGCCTCTATGTTGGTGCAGCCGACTGTGAGTTGGCATGCCGCTCTGTTCGAGATGAATCAAATTAAATCTCAACTGTAGTTGTTATGATCCTTCGTGTGTGGGCAATGTATAATCGCTCGAGGCTAGTGCTCTGCACTCTCCTTGTGTTGTTCTCCCTGGAAATGATTTTCTCTGTCATTGCTGGTGCCATCTACAGCAACCGGAGGAACCTGTCGAGTATGTAGTTATCGGTTTAAAACTAATACATTACACTGAACTAACTGGCCCTCCGTATAGCGACTACCGTCCAGATACTCAATCTGTCGTACTGCACATGGCAGACTACTTCTCCTGTTTGGTTGATAGTGGCCTCTGTCTTGCAAATGACACATGCAACTCTCTGCATCTTGGCGACCGCCCAGTTCGTGCGGCAGTCACTACAAATGTACTGCGCGACGAGACGATGGCAAATCAATAGGTACATGAATCTATTCATCAAGCATGGTATCATCTACTTCTTTGCGTACGTGTCATCCCATCCATTTCCGCCCTGCTCACGAAATGGCGCACGAGTAAACTAATACTTTAACCTTCCAGCATACTTTTACTTGCAGTTTGTAACGTATTGGCGATCTCTGGGAATCTCGTAACGCAAGGCCGGCCGATAGTAGCCCTGTCCACCATAGAAGGCGTGGCAATGTTCACTCTGACGCCTCGATTCATTCTGAGTGTGCGCGAGTTGTACGCGCGTGATGCTCGGGGTGGACGTAGGAGTGGGGTCGACACCGGCTTTGGCTTGTCGTCTAGCCAGGACATCGAAACCAGGATCGCGTTCGCAGAAATCGAGGAGAACGAGAGAACGGAAGGCGTATAAGAGACACCTATGCAGGGGCCCGCTGGAGCCGAGTCAGTCAGCGTAGGCAGTGGACGAGTCAGCCTTCGGCATTTTCTGCCTGGTGCAGACGGCATTATTTAAGACTTGCGAAGCCACGATACGGTGGCCAATTATTTGTACGCACATGTAGGATAATTAGGAGTCGCCCGCCATGAATGGCAAAGCGGCCACTTTCAGTTCGGCGTCAGATTCACACGCTGCCCCGAACTGTTCAAATTTGAAGTGCCGCTGGCTGTAGAGGCAACTGGCAAGTCCTCCTGCAGTCTGAACAATCCCAATGATTGCTTGTCCCGGCTATTTCAAACTGACATGGACGACGTTCAATGCAGCAAGTGTTTGTGGTAACACGGTACGAGCTTCATCTAGTTTCTAGAAGTCTACGGCTGACGAAACACAAGTGTCCGTGAGACGGATGTCGTTCATGGCGTTAAATGCCTTCCGGTTTCTATCCTACTGCGAACAGTGGCCTCAGGCGGAGAAGCCAATGCTCACGGATGACTCACCGTTGTCAAAGGGATGAGCCGATCACGTCGTGAGGTCTCCCTCACCCAATTAGCGTTGTCCTGACAGAGTTTACAGTCTGTTAGTTTTGCCCACTACCGTTCATCTCAAGATCTATACGTCCTTGTTGGGCATTCTGTACAGCCGCGAGCTCCATTTACTGCGTAAAAACTACTGAACCATAGAGCCATGGGTGAGTGAAACCTGATTTCGCACACTAGGGTCTATAACCACCTATTGATTTAAAGCTCCTGCTGTGTGGACCGTATTGAACTGACGCGGAACAAGTATATTAGTATCCAAGTTCGGGACAGCTCGGAGAGCAAGTGACGTTGAAGACAAAATCTCGACCTCCAGGATTGCCCCCTTGACAAATTCACCGCCTCCGCAATTCCTTTGCTCGTTTTGCGCGCCTCGTGGAGCTGCCATGCGTATCCACTATCCCTGCCTTCACCAGTCTTATGTTGTCCTATGGTCGTTTGGCGATAAGAGATACATGCCCCGGCAATAAAGCTTTCAGGGATCTCCACAATCTGTTCTCTCAAATTCGCTGTGCGCCTGGTTGGTCATCTTTAACCCCGCAAAAGGCCGCTGCGACGCACTGAGGAGTATTATTAGGACGAGGAAAGTGCGTCGCTATAACCCCTTCCTGGATTCGTTGGAGTTCGCATCTGATCAATTCGTTCTCCCAGAACTTACGCCCGAAGGCCTATCGCGCATTTATAGTGTTCACCGGGCCTTCCGTGTTCCTTCCCATTAAATGTAACCGCCTTGTACGACGAGGATGGCCGCAATATGTTCAACTTTGTCGTCCCATTGTATCCCTGCCTCCGCCATCCTGCGCGTCACTTGATTCTATTATACCACC
>JBBPMC010000292.1:0-13193 GCA_038090115.1 Strobilomyces echinocephalus | reverse complement strand
AACTTACATGACGCTCTCTACTGCTTACCAGTTCCGGAAAGGCTATCCCCTTTCCACCAGTAATGTCTCCAGCAACTGGGGATTGAGTTCGCCTTAGAGTGCAACACAACCTTCGTGTACGGGGGAGTCGGCGGTCGATCGGCGATGCAGGGATGATTGGCTTACACTAATTGTAGCGACTTATATTAACACCCGTTTCGAAACAGCATATGACCGAGCTGTCGGAAGCTTGCACGGAGGTTATTGGGATCCCTCAACCATGACTGACAGTCGTTTGAGGTATGTTCATGTTAATAATATACGCATTTTTGAAGGGTTTCTACTGTAGTCTTGGTCTAACCTCCACGGTGACTTGCGTCACTTCGGGCGATGCTGTACTGCATGGCCCACAGCCCGCCCGCTGCCTTACTAAGCATTTACGGCTGGCGGACAGCCATGGTACCCGGGCCAGCACTGGCTTGCAAGATCCTTGATAATACTCGACCCAATCTCGAGAGACCTTGGTCATACG
The DNA here is from genome assembly GCA_038090115.1 of Strobilomyces echinocephalus. Lineage (NCBI taxonomy): Eukaryota > Fungi > Basidiomycota > Agaricomycetes > Boletales > Boletaceae > Strobilomyces > Strobilomyces echinocephalus. The sequence goes on along the minus strand of JBBPMC010000292.1, from coordinate 12,682 downwards.
TTACGAAGTGTTCATCCGCCATATGCCCGATGGGTCTTCCCCAGCTTCTCGGATCAGTAATGCTGTACTCGGGAGTATTTGATAACCCTGCACGGCCATCATTTCTTTGGCAGGAACAGCTGCAGCCACTGAGCACACGCGACGGTGACTTGTCACTGTTCCTGGAAGGGACAACGAGGCCGCCACCACACTCCAACGCTCGTACGGCTAGTTGGTTCGGGTTTGGAACCCCCCCGGCCAAATATTCTCTTCGGTCGACTTTAGTTGACCAACATTGCACCAAAATCGACTAGTACTATACTCCCAACGCCCGGTATGTCAGCCACGCTTCCTACCGAGGTATTCGCCATTCCGGTGCGCTTGCCCCGTTCATTTGTACTTCACTCTAATCATCGCCATTAAACACAGCCCCGCTCGTTGTGATCGCCCCTGTATATCCTGCTTGCCGGTATGCTCGTTACTCCTATTCATATGTATATGTCTGATCTTTTGCTCTGATTTTCTCTGCGTTACGTGAAGCGAGTAATTATCACCTTCCTTAGTCCGTTCGTGGTGCGCAGCGTGCGCTTGGCCAGTCGTCTAAGTACTAAGTGAGCGGCGATACATATCCGCGCAGTTTGCTGAACATGGCTCTGCATCGTAAGCACTCGCGCGTTATAGCTAAGCAACGGAGGCTGAGTTATCCTTGTCAGCATAGCCCCCGTTGGTAATTTCACCTTTCCCTCATGCCCAACTATAAAGAGGTACGAAAGTGACAGAGCAGTCCGTCAACCGGCTCGTTCACCCATTCACTCTATATTCCCCTTTTAATTATGATGATGTTTTCGTTATTTATCCTTGCATTAATTCGCTCTTCTTCTGCGTTGACGATCCCGAAGCTTTTGGACTCCGGCGTCACCACAGCAGTTGGCTCTGCGAGTCAATTGCGCATTGCGAACAATTTCATTGCGCCAGATGGGTACAACCGATCGTGAGTTGGCTTCGCTGTCACTCCTGAAGACATTTCTGACGTCTTGTAGGGCAAGTCTTGTTAACAGTATCCATCCTGGGCCGCTTATCAAGGCCAACAAGGTGAGAACCACATCAATATTTACATAATCGGGGGTGCTCACTTATCTAGACCGATAACTTCGCTGTTCAAGTGCTCAATGAACTTACGGACAGCCAGATGCCCTTGGAGACTAGCATTGTAAGTAACATGCGTCTGATTCCACGAACTAGATTCTCATAGTATCCGAAGCATTGGCACGGAATTTTTCAGAACAAGTCCAGTTGGGCTGATGGCGTTGCATATGTTAGCCAGTGCCCCATCAGTCAGAAGGGAACGTTGGATTACAAGTTCAATCTCACGGGTCAGAGTGGGACATATTGGTATCACTCGCATTATGTCGACCAATATTGTGATGGACTTCGAGGGCCAATGGTTATCTATGATCCAGAGGATCCTTTGGCTTATTTGTATGACGTTGATGATGGTCAGTCTGCGTCAATTTTCTGCCAGTGCATTATCTTATTGTCTGAATAGAGAACACCATTATCACGCTCTCGGACTGGTGAGCGTCGTGTCTCATGACTCGATGGGATGTGCTGATGCAGATTTAGGTATCACAACTCCTCGTCTGTACTGGGCGAATCACTCAATGCAGTGATCCCAAACTCTACACTGATCAATGGCGTGGGTCGTTATGCTGGTGGTCCACCGACTCCATTCTCGGTCACCAATGTCCAACAAGGGTTAAGATATCGCTTCCGCGTTATTTCCATGGCTTGCCATCCTTGGTTCAACTTTACGATTGACGGACACCGGATGACCATCATCGAGGTGGACGGCATTGAAGTGCAACCGGTAGAAGTCGACGCGCTCCCTATTCACCCTGGTCAACGTTACTCCGTGGTTGTTACAGCAGACCAGCCGATCGGTAACTATTGGATCCGTTCCTGGAGCAATCTCATTCCTACGTTCAAGGGTGGCCAAAACATGGCGATCCTGCGATATGGAGGAGCACCGGAGCAGGACCCTACATCTACTCATGGCCCCTCTGAACTTCCATTCAACGAGGGAGATCTCCACCCGCTGATCAACCCTGGGGCTCCTGGGATACCCGAAATCGGAAAGGCGGACGTGAACATTGTGCTTCAGCCGGGATACAACGAGGAAGAATACTTTACATTCAACAATGTGTCGTACGGCAGTCCTCCCGTCCCCGTACTTCTCCAGATTCTTAGCGGAGTAAGAGACCCTTCGCAACTCCTACCGCAAGGGAGCGTCTACACACTTCCCTCGAACAAGGTCATAGAGATAAGCTTCCCGAACCCAACTGAAGCTCCGGGTTCTCCGGTGAGTTTCGTGTCCGTGAACCGTCTTTCTGTGCTGACTCTCGACGGGTTTTATTCAGCACCCGATCCATCTCCATGGCGTATGTGGTTCGCTTCGCTGTTCCTTATGTACAACTGACCTTCTTGTCAGCATGCTTTCGATGTCGTCAGGGTCTCGGGTACCGATAGGACGAATTTCGTGAATCCCGTCCGGCGGGATGTCGTGTCGATCGGCACCGACTCTATGGACAACGTGACCATTCGTTTCGTCACGGACAATCCGGGACCTTGGATCCTCCACTGGTGAGTCTACCGATCGCCTCGCGAGCGAGAACACGACGATCTTACGGTACATGTTCACCTAGCCACATCGACTGGCATCTCAACCAGTACGTTTAACTGCAACCGGCCGACACGCTAGAGCTGACGTTCCCTTTCAGCGGATTCGCTGTAGTGATGGCGGAAGCACCGGAGGTGACGGCCACGGAAGAAGCCGCGGTAATTCCAGGTACGTTCCGCTGCTCAAACGCTGCAAAGACTGCTGAGACTGATCTCTACTTCTCAGACGACTGGAAGCAACTGTGCCAACCGGGACAGAACGCAACCAGTAGCTGATTTTGAGGGTCTTGGAGGGTCGTTTTGCATTTCGGTTCGTTATTGAGGACAGTTGGACATTTACATATTCGAAGGACTTTTTACGATAATTATCGAGCATACAATCACAGAATGTAATACACGTCGCATACGTCTGCACATGAACATCGGTTATACCCATCTCTCGGCGGATGAAAATATTACTAACTAATAGTAAGGTGATCACATTCGAGGCTAGCGCGCCATGGCTCGTTTGCAACACGGCTCGGTCTACTTCCGCCGTGAACTCGCAAGAGCTGCGGTAGCGAGCGAGTTGTCGAAGCCCTTCGTTGTCCATCGATATTGTGGGGTACGAGAATTTCAGATGAGGGAGTCTTTTGGATTCCATGACGAGATGGATGAATCGAGGTGCCGATGGTCGGAGACAACGGGGAAGTCAGACGTACTAGTAGAGCCCGCGAACTGCGGTGACGCCCTTCATAGATTGGGTGATGGCAGGACGATGGAGAGAGCGTCGAAAGTTTGATTCGTCCCCACTTGGATGCAAACTTTGAGAAGGCGGCACTCGCCTTTGCGTGCCGTCGCACGCTGGGATGACTACTAGGAAAGGAAATATTAGATCGTCGTTGTTCGAGGAGACAATGGACCTCCGAAGAAGTCTGATCTGATGAGCGTCGTCAAAGAATTGTCGAACGGGCTCGCGCAAACGAGCCTGCGTACGTGAGTTGTGACAGGGATGGCTGAGCCAGAACGAGGTCTACAGAATTAGAACGAAAAAAGCACATGCCTGATGATCCTTCTTTTCTCGTTCACCCCGTAAACCAAACGTCGCCATCAGGAGCCCTTGCCCCGTCTCGACTTGGTGGACTGAGTATTTCGCCAGCTGGTAATTTTCCTGTGCCTCTGACAACTCCAGGATTCGCTGTGGTAGTTTCAGCCCGCCGCGGACACCATACAATCCAGTATGTTAACTCCGAGTCAGGATAGACAGCGGACACTGTCCCCGAAGTTCGGCGTTGTTTCCCCGGGTTCGGTCAGAACCGATGCACATAGCCACCGAGTAGTGATGACGCCATGACGCTATCCTCGCATGAACGAAGCCGAGAGGTGGACAGGGCCAGACCCCCTGAGGGGGCCAGGGGCAACACCCCGATGGATGCCGACTGCCTACTACGGGGGCGCCAGGACCCTGACACCGCTCGGAGGGACTCCGCCCAGCCGAGGCCAAGGTCCTCCACCAATACAATGCACACAAACCAGAACGCACGAGCCGCCACAGATACTGCCTTGTTGATACCAAGCTGCGTCAGTGGTCACCTTGGCGGCGCAGTCCCGATCTGATCGAACCATCCTAGGTTGGCGCACTCAGGCTTGGCGAACGGGTGACCCTGGCTTGTGACCTGCAGCCCGTCTGAGTGTCCGGAAGAAATCGAATCAAATAAGCGGGTTTGGGAGGCGCCCACCTTGCTTGTCTCATTCCAGCCCGAGCTTTCGTCTACGCCGCTATAATTTATATGACAGTCGAAAAAGGAAGCAGTTGCAAAGTTGAACGTTGAACTTTGACGTTTGACGTTTGACTCGCCGGAGTCGGACCCCACGTGACTACTGCCTCAACTTGGAAAGTCAGCCGCATGGCGTGGGACATCATCAGCCACAGTCGGAAACACCAATGTCTGCCGATGATGGGGTTTGATTTACTTATGGTGCCTAAGAAGGCGACCTGGAGGATCACTCCTATAAAAATAGTAACATCCTCTGGAATGTAGAGTGGTGACTTTACCTTCTTACTCTCTGTGGTGCGTTCAACTTTCTCTGGGCACTCATCCATCGGGACGATGTCGTCTGCACTACAAATCGTGCTGGCAAACCTGCAACAGAACAATTATGCATCCCGTATGTGCACATTTCTTATTTGTGAGATATCAACGTCCGACTTTGTCATAGTCGTTATTGTTACCGCTGTCGGGTATGATTACGGTGCGCTATAGGGTTCATTCAAAAACAATGTACTAACCTCTCTATCGACAGTACTCACATTTTCTGACGAGGTATTTTTGACACTCGTATACTAGCCTATTTCCTCGCTGAGTGCCTGTCTAGGTGGAATATATCTGGGTTAGACTACCTGTTCAACCACAGTGATACACTCCTGAAGAGGCGGTAGACCAAACCGTGGACCTCCGTGTCCATGCTGTTCATGCTTGTATGTATGGCATTATAGTCATGACCTATAGAAAGCTAAGTAAACGATAGGTTCGTTATGCTGGGTTACAGAACGTCGTGTGAGTTGGTTGGTTCAACACGATATATACCAAATGCTGACCTCAAATGGTTCTTCAGTATTAACATGCTCGGTATGTCTGGTATATGCATGCCAAGTTATTTAAATTATGACACTGCCGCACTGGCAAGAGGGGGGTACCTTCCTACCTGGTCCGGAAAAGGTAAAATTTCTGGACAGTGTCCCCTGAACGTCTCTAATGTTTATCTTAGACGTGTGTATCCATCCTGCTCTTGTAGTCAACGTCTCTGATGTAGCTAATGTTCACCAAGCGGCTGTGAGCATAGTCGTTAATTCTTCCAAGTCGGTCTGTCATGTCTCGATTGCTTTCAAGGTCTAGTCACCTCAATCGTTCGATTATGGGCGTTTTTCCTCTTTCTTGGTGCAGCCGATTGTGAGCCATCCTTCCTCCACGACAAGAAATAATGTATACTCACGACTCCAGTTGTGATGATCCTCCGTGTGTGGGCAATGTATAATTGTTCGAGGTTAATCCTCCACATCCTCCTTGCATTGTATTCCCTGGAGATGATCGCCACTATTGTCGTCGCTGTCACGGACAGTGATGCGGGGAGTAGGTCCGGTATGTATGTTGTCGGTCAAATATAAGTTAGATACTAACTCTGTTTGTTGGCCGCTGCAGTGGCCATTACGCAGATGTTCAACTCGCGATTTTGCTACTTGAATCCCACTTTCCCTGGGCTGGCAACTTTGGCTAGCGCTCTGCAAATTGTAAATGGTACAGCACTGTGTATCCTCGCAGTTGCCCAATTCGTCAAGCAGTCACTGCAGATGTACCGCACGATGAAGGGGTGGCAAACCAATCAGTACATGAAATTGCTTGTCAAGCAGGGCATTTTCTATTTCATTGCGTACGTCTCCGTTCATCTCCGCATGCTACAACTCTCGTTGCCAACACTGATAATGCTCCGTCAGTGTCTTCCTAAACTGCCTCATCAATGCACTGGTCGCTGCTGGGATGTCTTGGACGGGCTGGCACCTAATACTTCTTTCGATCGTCTGGAATGTGCCCATGTTCGCTTTCACTCCCCGGTTCATCCTGAGCATACGGGAACTACATGCGCGAGATGTCCAGAGCAGACGTGGAAGCGGGATCGACACCAGTTTTGGCTTGTCATCCGGCCGCGGTACAGCTGGGGCAGATATGGTGTTCGCAGACGTTGAACAGAACGAGGAAACGGAGGGTATCGAGGAAGTACTGAGAGGGGGTGCGACGACTCAGTCGGGGCCTTAGTTACCAGATACGAGTCGCAGCAGGTGCTTTCTACCCGAATGGACGCATAGAATCAGGCCGACCACCATCATTCTTTCTTCGTTTAATGCGTTTGTTTATTTTGGTGTTACACACGCGAGTTGTATAGAAAAATGCTCATTTATTGTCTCGGACGAGTCGGGAGTGGAAGCGGATACCAAAACTCTGGGACGACGCGATGAACGTCGGCGGGGACACGTTCAGCGGGACAGACATACCTGGGAGGCACCATGGGCCAATAACCTTGATGTCTGGCTTGAGACCATGAAAGGCGAGCTCGAAGTGAATCCCGACATGCCGACCGAGAAGCGACATACTTCGACGACGAGGAAAGACGAACGAAAGAAGCCCGTCAATGGCATCGATGGTTCACTGATCTCGAGTTTCAACTGGTGGAATCCAAAGCGGACATCTTTGGACGTTGCTCGGTCCGCTCGCCGCGAGAGGGCGGGCAGCGGAACGGAGCCTGACTTGTTGGATAGGGCGTGAGCTGCGAGGAGCCGGAATGGTCAACGGAGGTAGGGAGTGGTGGGTAGGTGCGCTGAAACGGGCGAGGTGGGGGCGCAGCTCGGGGAACAGCTTACGTCGCTAATCCAAAGAACTTGAACTAGTACGGCCCCACCCGTGCCTTCTCCATCACATGAAACAAACGGTTCAACGCTTTTTGCGGCGGGCTTCTCGTCTGGACGGCCTACATAAATGCCAGTCACGGATACATGCATCATGGAACGCCGAGTTCGAAGATTGGTCGCTGGGTCCTGATTGGTCGAGAGTCCGCCTTGCCAGCCTTCTCTCCTTCGACTGCGCAGTCTGCGCCCACCATCTCACAGATCCTCACTAGGTACGTTCGCCCTCGTGTCTCCTTTGTATCTGACTTGTGAGCGCCACCTCGCTAGTCGCCCTCGGTGCCTCCCCGCGTCCCGCTGTACCAGTTTTTCGCTACCCGTTCCCTCCCTCCCTTCTCTTTCTTGCAGAGTTCGTTTCGCATTCTCGGTGGTCGCATATTTTTAGTCATCGACGCGCCGAGGCTCGATTTGGCTGACTCTTCTCCCGGTTACAATTTCCTGCCTGCAATTAAACCTCGTTAGCCCATCAAATGACCGAGATATCAATATCTCATCGCGGCTGAAGCCGGCCGCGCACGGTTCGAAGATTGGTCGCCTGGATCCTGATTGGTCGAGATTTGGCCGACCAATCGACCCTGGAATGTCGATTCTACAGCTTCCGGCTCGGCTCCTAGCTCGCGACCCCCTTGTAGGCTAGGACGAATCTTCCCCGCGGCACGTTCAACTTTTTCTGGGCACTCATCCGTCGGGACGATGTCGTCTGCACTGCAAACTGCGCTGATCGGCCTGCTGCAGAACAGTTATGCAACCCGTATGCGCGTATTTCCTATTTGTGAGATATCGACGTCCGACTTTTTCATAGTCGCTGCTGTGACCGCCGTCGGGTATGATTACGGTGCGTTCTAGGTTTATTCCAAAACGATGTACTAACTTTTCTATTGACAGTACTCACGTTTCCTGACGAGGTATGTTTGACACTCGTATACTAGCCTATTTCCTTGCTGAGAATCTGTCTAGGTGGAATACATTTGGGTCAGAGTAGCTATTCATCCACGGTGATACACTTCTGAAGAGACGATAGACTAAACCATGGACCCCCGTGTCCATACTATTCATGCTTGTATGTATTACAATTCTGACGATGACTAGTCGACCTACAGCAAGCTGAGTAAAATGATAGGTCCGTTATGCTGGGCTATATTACATGGTGTAAGTTGGTTGGTTCAACACGATGCATACTGAATGCTGATCTCAAACGGCCCTTCAGTATTAACGTGCTCGGTATGTCTGGTATATGTATGCCAAGTTGGTTGGTTATTTAAATTATGACATTGCCGCACTGGCAAGAGGGAACTACCTTCCTACCTGGTCCGGGAAAGGTAAATTTCTGGATGATAACCCCTGAATGTTTCTAATATTTATCTTAGACGTGTGTATCCATCCTACTCTCGTAATCAATGTCTTCAATGTAGCTGATGTCCGCCAAACAGCTGTGAGCATAGTCGTTAATTCTCTCCAAGTCGGTCTGTCAAAGTTTCGGTCGCTTTCAAGGTCTAGTCACCTCAGTAATCCAATTATGGGCGTTTTTCTTTTTTCTTGGTGCAGCCGATTGTGAGTCGTCATCCCTCTGATGAAAAACAAAGTATACCCATGACCCCAGTTGTGATGATCCTCCGTGTGTGGGCAATGTATAGTCGATCGAGATTTATCCTCTGCATCCTCCTTGCATTGTATTCTCTGGAGATGACCGTCAGTTTTGTCGACGCTATCTTGTACAGTGATACGGGGAGTAGGTCCGGTATGTTGTTGTCAGTCAAATATAAGTTGTACGCCGCATTAACTCGGTTTGTTGGTCGCTGCACAGTGACCATTTCGCAGATATTCGACTTGCGATTTTGCAACTGGAGTCCCACTTTCCCCATGCTGACAACTTCGGCTAACATTCTACAAATCGTAAATGGTGCAGCACTGTGTATCCTCGCAGTTGCCCAATTCGCCAAGCAATCATTGCAGATGTACCGCATATCGAAGGGATGGGAAATCAACCGGTACATGAAACTGCTCGTCACGGAGGGCATTTTCTATTACATTGGGTACGTCACATGCCTCTCAACGCACTGCATCTCTCGCTGCCGCCCAAATTTCAAATCACGCCGACTCAAGCTCTATCACAGCATCTTCCTGTACTGCTTCCTGAATATGCTGAGCACTGCTGGCGTGTTTGGAACGGGCTGGCAACTGGCACTTTTTTCCGTCGTCGGGTTCGTGCCTCTGATCACTTTGACTCCCCGTTTCATTCTGCGCATGCGAGAACTATACGCGCGAGGCGTCCAGGGCAGACGGCCAAGCGGGATCGACACTGGTTTTGGCTTGTTATCTGGCCGCGGTGCAGCTGAGACGGACACGGATATGGTGTTCGCAGACGCTGAACAGAACGAGGAAACAGAGGGTATCCAGGAGGTGCTGAGAGAGGGTGTGACGGTTCAGTCCGCGCCATAGTTGCCAGATACGAGGCGCAGCAGGTGCTTTTGCCTGAATGGATGCATGGAATCAGGCCGACCACCATCATTTCTTGAAATTCCTCGTTTACTGCGTTTGTTCATTTTGGTGTTACACGCGCGAGTTGTATAGGAGAAAAGTGTTTGTTATTGTCCCGGACGAGCCAGGAGTGGAAGTGGATGCCAAAACTCTGTGACGAAGCGATGAACGTCGGCGGGGACACGTCGAGTGGGGTAGATGTATCTACCTGGGAGACGCCACGGGGCGATGACCTTGATGTCTGGCTTGAGACCGTAAAAGGCGAGCTCAAAGTGAATCCTGAGGTACCGATCGGGAAACTTTGGAAGCGGTGAGTGCATGTTGGGCTGGGTGGGCCTGTGCTGACGAGGCGCAGGTTCTTGGGGGACGTCAAGAAGGTGGCGGGGCTCCCGCCCGCGCAGCGTGTCCGACGGTCACAGGCACGAGTTTCGTCAGCTCGTCCTGTCCCTCTTCTACCGAGGCTGATCGTGCGAGCGTAGCACTTCTTCGCGACGCGCCTCATGCAGAAGAACATGCAGCACAAGACGTGGTAGATAGTGGATAGCTGGAATCACGTGGGTACCCTCCCTCTTATTTCCTTGCTCTTGGCGGCGCTCGCTCACGCGCGCGGGTATGTAGTACCTTTTTGGTTCGAGGAGGATGAGGGTGGTGTTGTGTCAAGCGTTGGAGCGCTTGAGCGGCCGCTTCGGCGTCGCGTCCGTCGGGACACAAACCAGACGCGCATGAGGCATGGGCTGCGTCAATAGTGCGATGACCGGTCGATGGACGAGTCATTTTATGACGATCGTAGCTATGGTCGCGGACGAGGAAGGCGCGAAAGAGGAGTCCAGGTCGGATGGGAAGGCGCAGAGGGCGAGGGGGAAGGACCAGGAGCCATATCCGTTCGTCACGTCCGTCTGAGGGTCTCGCTAGCGAAAGCCTTGTACTATGTATGGATTTCGAAATGGATAGATTGTCGTCATGGGCCGTGGACGAAGTGGAAGCGGTGCGCGTCGGGCGTGGTCGCAAGGAGGTTTTCGTCTGGCGGGCTGACGGGCTGCGCGACCCGATAAGGGCGAATGCGTGGGTCGAGTGCGCTCTATGAAAAGTTATCCATGCTTCGAGTTGGACGTTAGTCGGTGTCGACAGTACTTGGTTAGATATACTCACCGTGAGTTGCATGCGACGAGCTACCGTCCAAGCATGCACCGAGGCGGACCATGAAATTCCGAAACGGTCACGCTATCACGGTTTGCTGGTCGCTTGGAACGTTTGTCCTCTTCTGTCCAGGACAGGCATTCTCAAAATCGAAGGATAGATGGGCCTCTCAGATAGAGAGCGTCAAACGAGGGTTGAATGTTCGTGGAAGAAACAAGGGTGAAGTCATGCGGCCGGTGGCACGGACAGCCCCGCAAGTTCAGCGTGATCCTCCACAAAGGCAAGACAATATATAGTATGAGTCGTTTGCCATAACTGACTACTGACAGGCCATGCTAGACGACTTTGAACCCCCGGGCTTACCGACAGAGGTCTCTGGCAGGAGCTGGACGACGGCTTGAGCAGCAAGGCGAAAGCTCGACCTAGGGCGTGGAGACTCCCCGACTCGCGATTGACATCAGCTCTTGCGAAATCGTCTATGTCTGTTTCTGGGCGGTGTTCGGCATTTGTACTCGGCGTTGTTGATCGGGAAGAGTAATAGGAACCCTAAGGTGTCGATCGAGAAGTTGAGCGGCGGTGAGATTTACACAGCTCTTCAACTTAGGCTCATGACCAATGCAGCATGCAAGATTGTCCTGTCTCGTCCGAGCGTGACGAGCACTGGCGCGTCGACCTTGTCCGACAGCTCATTCCCGAATCCTTTTTTTTCGCGTATCTGGCAGGCCGGGACTCGGTAAGTCAACTCGTCATGGATCATTGTACTAATAATACTGGGAGGTCCAATTATAGTACTTCGTGCGCTTCATCTACGATAGCGGAAACTGAATACCAAATCTATGGACTCATTCTATGCGCAATGCAGAACAAACAATGGAACAGGTATGTATTACCGGACTGGCTTTGAAGTGGCCCGTTGAGCAGCTGCTCTGCCGACCATGTAGAGGATAGGAAACGCCACCCTACGGTCCAGATTACGGTATCGGCGGCAGAGATCCCCGACTTCAAATTCGAGCATTCTGACCCGGACGCGATATATGGTTTAATCACTAGCAAGCACCGTCGCAGCTGTAAGATGATGCAACAGGCAAGAAAGCCCGTCTTCACGGAACTCGAGTCCTTTTGTCGTCGGTTGGCGTAAGTACTCATTTGATGGAACCCACATGCTTTACTCGAGTACTAGTATAGATCCAGATGACCGTAACGGGTCCTTTCGGCCCGGTAAAGTATTATTGGTTTCCGTTTACATACGCTCGTCGCCATCCAGGAAATCAGCGCCATGGCCGGAGAACTAACTCGAGTCGCAGGCCCCGCTCGTTTTGAATGGCTTTACCCGCCCGCAATCGCAAGATCCCCGAGGCCGAGAAACCCGTACTTATCGCCAAGCTAGCTTCATTAACACTTAGACATGGCAATATCATCAGTGATCCGATCATAGATGCGGCAGCGCGGTGCCTATACTTGGTTAAATCTTGGTTGATTTAGATTGAATTCACCTTCGACAGTATAACGAGAAGTCCAGTCTGCTCTCTTATTAAAGTGTGGTCTCCCCCGGAATAAACGTCTTTCTCCCGTCCACCTTACCTGTTACACTCTCTCGACAGATATCATATTCATCCGCAGGTCATGTCTTCTGCAATACAGTCCACGCTCACGGGTCTTGAGCAGAATGATTACGTGTTTCGTATGCTTGTCCTTACTCACAGAAGATCAATCTTCGTAATTCCATTGCAGTTGCTATGCTGAGTGCTGTCGGATACGATTATGGTGAGGCATGGGCTCTATTGTGAAGCGAGGACTAACTCTGTATCGTCAGTACTCACATTTCCGGATGAGGTATGACACGTTTTTTTTGCGAGCTTCTAGTTGCTGATAGCCTCCTTAGATAGAGTATATTTGGGTCCGTAGATGTATTTGTCGCCATGCAACACAGCTGATGAGACCATAGACCCAACCGTGGTCCTGTGTGTCAATCCTATT
>JBBPMC010000291.1:0-27622 GCA_038090115.1 Strobilomyces echinocephalus | reverse complement strand
TTCCACGGTTGGGCAAACCAGGAATACTGAACGCAGTGGACGACCGCCGTATGGCCCCTCCGACACGCGAACGGAAAGTCGACTTTTTCTGAGGAGTGGTTGGAGCTGCCATTCTCGTGGATAAAGTGAAAGTTGGAGGGAGTGGATGAAATCAGGAAATGGAATAAGTAGGACGGTGAACCAGCAGCTGTTGGACGAGGCAGGAGGTGCAAAGGTTGCGGCGAAGAAGCCGACGACGGCGTTTGCATATATACGTGTAAGACACGCCTGACGGCTTCGATGAGGTCAACATGCGCATGACGACTGGTCGATGCGTAGTTTCCATTGCACGAGGTGAGGCGCACCGCAGGGGGGTGATAATCGCGTGGTTGTCACTGGAGCAAGGCCAGCACGTGTTGGGGCACGAGGACAATCGGCAAGGCGGGAGCGCACCTTTCACAACGCGGTTGACACTCTTCATTTACTCCCACAACGTCAAGCACAGGTTCATGCAAAATGGTGCAGTCCCGACAACAATTGCGTAGTCGACCTGAGGTTGAATTAGCGTCGTTGAAAACCACAGGTCCCACGTTCTCACCCGAGATCACGATTGCATAGCCCTGCAGTCCTGGACGGCGAGAAGCAAGACGCTCCAAACTGTTCCGTACAAGTTCAGTAAGACGGTTTGCCGCAAGCGGCGGTTCCCGACTTCTTGTACTTACGTCGGAACGTGCGAACGGTGGAATGCGGACGTGAAGTAATTCCCTAAAACGTACCTGAGACTCGAATGTCAGTCAGGAGGGGGTGCATGATGATCAGTTACTTTGTTCCGACGACTGGCACGTTCAACGAGAGTCTCGTGGAAGCCACGCACGGTGCGGATACCGTGGTGGGAGTCGCCACCAAAGGGACACCTTAAAACCCCCACATCCTGTAGTCGCCGGCCTCCGGATCGCCAAGTCCATTGCGACCATGTGCGCACATGTTGCTATTATGTCCAGCACCCGAAACCCGTATATGGGTTGAGCTAAATTCGCTTGCGGAACTAGGCGAGTATAGTCACGACGCGGGAACCTGCGTTAGAGCCCTTCTCGGTCCACATGATGAATGGTGGCAAGAGAAAACTCAACGATCGCGACGCATTCGACGTAGTCGTTCAACATGACAAAGGTGATGCTGTTTCAAATGTTCCTACCCCACATGTACATTGACCCCACTCGTCCCAATCAGACCACGTCCGGAAGACCTCGAGACTTACCCTCGACCGCAAGACGGTCGATGGCGAGGACAGCCACGAGTTCGTCGACAATACACAGAACCACGGTCTTAGACCCTTGCTAGACTTTTCGTCGTTGTCCTCTGCAGAAGAGATTTCGGAGCGCTTCTCCGCCATCGCTCAAGAATTGCTCTGTAACTCCCTTTTGTCCGTGGTCCACGACGACACACGCACAGACCTCGACATTCTAGAAATAGAGTTCTACCTTCAGAAGGCGTGTTGCCACGAAGACCCATTCACTCATGGAAGCACAGAACAGGGACGCAGTGGACAATGGTAACTCAGAAACGGTATATCGTACGCGAGGTATTCACTATCTTCCTTGCATCTAGGTACTTCCACCGTTCACCGCGCCGCGCCGACACCGGTGCACCAGGCCTCCCCGTCACAGCTGCAGGCGGCTATAGAAGCGGGACTCGCAAAGGCCTCGACCTGACCGTCGGCGCCCCCGTCACAGTTCACGCTCCAGGCGCTCCTGTGACTATAAGAGGTGGCGCCCTCTTGCGCACTGTCCGCCGCCGTGCAGACTGTAAAGTGATCTGCGGCCCGTCGCTCCTCGTAGACGAGATCCTGCGCCTCAGCGGTGCGCCCACCATCGACCATCTCGTCAAGACGAGTTGGAACGGCGACATCTTTGCCCTGTCCCCTCCCACGCCTGCCCGGGGCACGTTCATGTATCTCCAGCGGCGTCAGGACCCCTTGGTCGGCGACCATCCTACCGTGTACCGCTCCCCTCGCATCGGTCTCGATCTCTCCAACCCCGACACGACGCAGTCTATCAGCCATCCGAGGATCGTCTTCGTCGGAAAACCGTACCGCTACTTCACCCACCCCGAGCTTCTCGGGTACAAGGGACGCGCGCAGACGTTCATTGGCTTGTACACTATGCTGACGGAGTCAAGGGGCTACGCGGAGGACTCGATGGAGTTGAGGAAGGCACTCCGGGATGTGCTGGAGCTCGGGGAACAGAACGTCTCAAAGTATCTGGCAGATTATAGATCTGGATATCAAGTCGGGAAGCTCAAGGCGTTCATCGGTCGCTCTGGAAAAGGCGTCCGTCAGTCTGCTTCAGAGTACTTGAAAATGATGGGGGCACTGCGCAAAGTATTGAAATATTGACTAGTCTGTGGAATGAAGCTGTGATAGGTAAATGTTCATCGGATGTCTTCATTGTAGATACACATAAAGATGGCAAGTGTAGAGAACAATGCTATGTCATAGAATATTTGAAGAACTATGAAGAACCAGAATATACAAAGTCAGGTAGCGACGATCAATTGATCACCATAGGTAATCATCGACAAGCTCAAACACCTACTTCTTGGACGACTGAAGTATGTACAGTTCATGAGATCCTGAACATCAGCTCTTCGTCTATCCGAGTCTGCACAGAAGTTTCGTCAAACATATACCAGCGGAATTATGGATTCACTCACTGTTCTCAGTGGAGGCGCGCTCCATAACGTCAGATAGTCTTCCTGAAAGTGCTGGGGGGGAAGAACGAGGACGAGGAATATTAATCTCAGCGGACGGCAGTGGGTTGGATTGGCGTCCGGCATTCGGGACGAGAATGTGAGGAGCCACATGGGTAGCCGAACTTGCCTCCGAGACCAAACTTATTTGGGTGTGTCTGCGGCGACCCTCTTCGCTTGACGTCTGAAAGATGTCAGTGTCAATGAAACTGTCGTGTCGACAAGAGGAAAGATACAAACAGCAACTTGGGCTTTGAGCTCCTTAAGGGAGTCGCACGTTCTCCCAATCGCTGCCGAAGTCCCACTGAGAAATTCGGCATAGTCCTTGCGCAATGTAATCGCGCTGTATGCACTGGATCGTAACACATAGGTCCGCGTGCGTAGTCTGCAGAGCGTTACTGTAAATGTCGCAAGAAAACGGTGAAGGTGACTTACATCGTGAGATGACGCTCAGTGTCACGAACGAATTCGGGTTCTGTTAGGAGACCGTCTTCGACGGCTTTTCTGAAGAATGCATCTGTTTCCTCTAGCAAAGACTCTAGCTCCTTGATCTTGTTGCTGGGAAGGTGAGATCGACAAGTCTTAATGATGAACACGAGAAGCGAAGTCGCAGCCACGATGAACCCGAAGACACTTGAGAAGGAAGAAAATGCGCTGCTGGTCATCGTGCACTCTGAGCGAACTATGTGGTACAAGCTGAGGATGCGGGGGGCATGGCTGAACTTTTAACGAGATTGCACACATCTTGCTGTGTAAGCGCATGCTGCAGCCTCGAGGTTTGACCGTTAACGCAACAATGGAAGTCGGACCTACCTGGGACCACAGTGATAAATAATACACTACGACGTGGCTGTGTCACTACCACAAAGGATCAAATGCGCGCAAGTCGTGAATTCTTCATGGCATCGGCAACGTTTGATTATGCTCCTGACAAGCTAGAAAATCGGGAGATCTTCTGGCGTGATAGGTACTACTTTTTCAAAAACAAGGGGTACATACTTCGACCGCGTTATCATCCTGATTGGAAAGCATCTTGGAAGTTTGGCGTGGACCTCTACCCTGATCGCTTCGAGGACAGCATAATTCAGTGGGTCGGTCACCTCTTCATATAAATAGGTGCCTCACTCACACGCAGGTGCACCAGAAAGGCGCTCTCCTTGATGCCACTCAAGAAGGAAAGGATGGTAGAAAGGTTGTGTTCATCAAACGGGTCGACGCTAGGACCCATCCTCACGAAGTGAGGATAGCTTCACGTCTGGGGTCGATGGAAAGTCGAAGAGATCGGAGGAACCACTGCGTCCCTGTCTTTGCTGTCTTTGCTGACGACCAGGATCCGTGGTACCGGTACATCGTCATGCCCGTTCTTCGCCCGTTCGACAGACCAAACTTCACTTCTATCGGAGAAGTCATCGATTTTGTGAACCAGACCCTAGAAGTCAGTACTATCTTTTCCTTTGTATTCTGGCTGAATTCCCGCTCAGGGTCTCTTGTACATACACGAACAAAATGTGGCACACCGGTGGGTGAATATTCAAATCGCAGGTGTGGTACTCAGGGCGGTGGCTTTAGTGACTGTGCCGCTGAAAATATTCTCATGGATGGCTCGGATCTATACAAGAACGGTTGGCATCCTATGGAAAATTGGCGGGCTCCCGACGGCGCAGAACTCGCCCTTGATCGCAAACGTTCCGAAGTCGAGATCAAGTATTATTTCATCGATTTCGGCCTATCAACGGCGTTTTCTCCTGAACAGTGTGGCTGCCTGGTTGCTGGAGAACTGGGCCGAATACAAGCTCCCGAGCAGGCTTTCGGATTGCCGTATGATCCGTTTAAATTGGACGTGTATTATCTTGGACATGTTTATCGAACGAGGATCGCGGACGTATGTTTTCTGTGTAGTTCAATGCATACTCTCTGAGTTCACGTGTCCCTGCAGGAATTCAAAGGGCTGGACGTTTTGGGCGATCTTGCCCGGTTGATGACGAAGTCAAATCCGAAGGATCGCCCTACGGCTCCTGAAGCAGCACTGCTTTGGAACAGTTTGAAATCACTTCCTTCCATACCTCCGCGTTGGACGAGGCTACGATCGGCACGGGAAGAAGGGTCAATCGAGCGCATCGTGAATGATGCCTTGGATGTTGTTGGCATGGTCCGCGAGTCCATCAAATTCTAGGTTGAAATTATGCAACAGTCTGCATTCCTCGTAATTTGTTATTTAAACGGACGTGGCACATCATCCAGCAGTGAGCGTGGTTCATATGGTAAGCACAGATGAAATGGTTGATCGTCAGTTTCCTCTCCTCGACTCGAAGACAACTATGAATCAGGGACCGACTGTACCCTTCTTCTCACTGTATACCAATAAACATCTCATCAACCACTTGTACATAGTTTATTCATTACTAACTGTATTTCTTTCTCTGTTCCTTTGCTACTGATTTTCAATATACATTCGTTCGCGCTCGTCGGTGATACTTCTGATTTCTCCAAGCATTGTGAGTCTACCTTCATTCTGGCTGACCCACGAAAACGGTGTAAAACCAAGGACAATTGTTTACATTTCTCTCAAAAATTCGTTTCGTGTATGAGATAGTGGCTTATGTTCATTCATTAAAGTTCATGGAACTGTTTCTCAAACGAAGGATCATATCACAGAAGTATTCTGACGTCGGCGATCCACGTTCCCAGTGCGCCGCCGGCGACGATCGCATAGGGGTAACATACTATTTAGTGAGGGGCAAACCGGGATTTCCTCAGTCGCTCTCCGATTCAATTGAACACGAAGTAAGTGCCTGCGCCGAAGGGGATCGACAAGATGATCGGGACGATCCAGTGGACCTGTGGGTGGCGACACATTCAATGGGGCGAGGATGGCGCCTACTTGGCCCATGGCGAGCCAGACCTCTGGAGGCGGGTTTCCTTAGAACTTTTTCGCTTCCCGAGCGAAATGTCTGTGACCTGGTGAGGGTATGAACAGAGAGTTCTTGGAATCCAGCACACCTATCCCAAAAAAGGCTGTGATGTAATGGTGGCCATCATGCCAACCACAATTCCGAAGGTAAGACCAGTGATTTCAACCTCGAAATGGTGTATCACTCCGTAGATGATGGGATATGCCTGGAATGCAAGGAAAAGGATACCAAGAAGTAGTGCATTCCTGGAGAGTGTGGCTTAGTGAACAACAACTTTTCTGGTTTGCTTGCACACCATGTAGCCAACAAAAGTGCCATCCGATCAAGTAGCAAAAATTCTCTGAAACAGTCAAGTTCATCGACTTTCAATATCTGATAGGACCTAGTGCACACCGAAAGGTTTATAACAACTTATCATGACAGAATGAAGTATACTGCATTCAGCTTTGTCAAGAGGGGCATAATAGCCGGCATCCCCGGTGGTCTTCCACAGTCTAACATGATCTATTAACATGAACCCTTCTCAATACCCTGGAGTATACCTAGCAGCCTTCCCCTTCAGAATGACTGGGGCATATGAAACTAAGTAGCCAATAGGTCATCAGTTGGCGGAGAATGAGAGCGAGAATAAGCTTTACTAGAATCAGCAGAACAATTTCTCCAAATATCCACCACAGCAAGATATAGTACGCCCATCTCCAGAAGAGGTTCTGTGAAAGAAGGGTCAGTAGGAGGGGAACCCAGCATTTCATCGTCGCTTACTTGAACAATAAAACTGTTGGTGGAAAAGTTGTCAATCGATGTTCAGACGTCGAGTAGTTGCCATGGAACGCACCCCCCAATCACGGCACCAGTTGCAGGACCTTGAAGAAACGTCGAACTTGATATGAACTCCAGCGTAAGAACTTGAAACATTACTGTGACAACTTATAAGGTATAGAGTGTTATTGGACTGCGAGGATGTCAGTAGGTGGGCCAGTGTAATAGAAAAACTCACCTAGCCACCTCGGAGTCAGCGAACATGTCACTGACGCTTCCGCCCGCAACACTGAAGAATGCAGAACAGCAGAAACCAGTGACTGATCTGAAGAAAAGAAAAACGTCTATATTTGAACAAACATCAGATAGAACTTTGATGTCGAAGCGCCCTGTATGCTTGACCGTCGTGCTCTTTCGTTCTCCAACCCTATCGTGTGATACGAGGAAACTGGCAGTGCTGCGAGGAAACACATTAAACCTATCGAGCTGTAGTCTCGTCAATCGGATCTCAAAGAGGCTCCCAGTGTAGAAAACTCAGGGAAATAACCTCCGATGGGTTGACAAGACAACGGTTCCCAGTGAGAGGAGCGACGTTTGGTTAGTAGTTACATGACTTGCGTCGCCGGATAATTGTCCCACGGGTTTGCCAGTGGTACGGAGTTACTAACGGCGGCGCCCAGAATCTCCGAAGCAATGCTCGACCTCGAGTGACTCACCGACCCACCAGAACCGCCACTACTGCTTGACTGTAGCAAAGGAAGAGGTAGATGGGATATACGCGGCTTTCCCCGCTGCCCGCATTGTGATGTCCCACACAATACCCTCCCGCCGGGCCAGGCCCTTGTGAGTGTGCACTGGCTTCCCTGTTTCCGTCTCTTGCTCCACAGACCGGGGTTCAACAGAGATACCAGTTACCTAAACAGGCGAGTGTCCGAGGCTCCATACATCACCGCTCTTCATTCGCGCTATTTCCATCCCAACTAGCATACTGTCCAATGGCGCCAAAAAAAACCAAAAAGACGGCGGAAGATCGTGACAACCACCACCGATTGGCCGGATACGAAGTCTGCATTCACACTTGTGGGTGCAAAGGCAGAAAAAAATCACCATTGTGGCACAGAGAGGGTGGCGCGTGTGGCCGGCATGCGGCAGTCAAGGCCCTTCATCCAGCATGTGACCCCACCTGCCCAGGCCAGAAAGCACACAGACCAAGGGCCCCGAGAGCATCGCGGACGCGTGATCCGACCATCTATGAGATCGACAAGTACCTGACTTCTGAGAAGGCGGCGGAGGAACGCGAGCGGCTAGCCTTTGCACCTCTGCCGGAGTAAGTAGCTTCCCTCCAACCCCAGTTGACAACACGGTTGACAATTATGTAGTGTGTTGGTAGACACAGATGTATCAGTGGAGGAGTAAGCAACTTCCCTCCGACCCCAGTCGACCACACGGTTGACAATTACGCACAGTGATACTGACATTTCGATGAGCGATAGGGATGTAATGATATCAGATGAACAGCACATTGCAGGGCCATCCACATTTCACACCGAGTCCCCATTCGCCGTGGATTCTGGTATGGTTGAGAACCATCCAATGCTAGAGCCCATCCATCCATCCAAGCACCAACGGTCCATATCCACCTCGACACTGTCGTTTGAAATTGCTAGTTTGCTAGACGGGACAACAAACACCTCGAGTCCTATGTTTTTGAGGACACCGTCCGTTAACCCGGATCTTTGGTATCCAGCACAACGATCCGAAAAACGCAAATTCATTGTTCTCTATGTGCCGGATCCTAGTCGCGCAATGAAGAGATCGGTTGCTGAACGGCACCTATCATGGACGAGACGCGATATACGTCCCGACCAATTTGATGCCATTAAGGGCCTGGTGGGCTTTGTCTACAAGTGTGGTGTAAGCAAGCATAGCGTCAAGGTTCTTCTCACAGAATGGGTACTGCCGCACACTACACCATACATACATATTGATTCCCCTGTGTAGCTCTGGCTCCCCCTTTTGATGGGCGACTTTGATGGGGGAAGCGCGTTCGATGTCAGGTTCATGCTATGGAACGAGTTCCGGGATGCCGTCATCGATCCTCCGAACCACCGGGACAGATGGACGACCTTAGCAGAAATGGATTGCATTGTTGGTGGATTGGATTACACAGCTCATAGGTATGTTCGTGTTGGTCTCTATTTTACATGGTATTCACATGCCGGCAATGGAAACTAGCAAGGAGGGTGATGTATATGGGCTCGACAAGCAGTCGCTCAAAACATATGAGAGCAATGCCGCTCAGCTAGCGAGCCACACGCAGTTTTGGCCGCCTATCAAGCTTGCACGTCGCGCTGCAGATAAGTGGACGACGAGCTGTCATCTGCAAATGATAGCGCAGAACACCTGCAGATACGCGCCGCGCACTAGAGTACTCACACCGGACAACGGGATACCATCTGATGTGGTACTGAAGCGGAGCCACAGCGAATGCGGTTTGCACGTACTACTACCATCCGCAAGTCCGGAATGCCGCACGTGGGAACATCTCACGGCCAATGCCAGGGATGGCACCTTTTGGATGGCCCAGGAATATGTGCCAAGTCTAGAGTGGCTAGGGGAATGGCGGGCCCTCGTCGTCGGGGGAAAGATAATTGCGGTAATGCACACACATAAAGTGCGCAACGGAGATTGGGTTGGCCAACCAGTCGAGACGTTCCTCTCGATCGATGAAATATCGTAAGTCTATTTGTATGAATGCAGTGTGAATCAGATTAATCTCAGCATGCAGTCGAATAATACATCTGGCGCCGACGGCATTTGACCCAGAGAAACTTCGACGGCAGATCATAAATCCGGAGGCTGGCACAGTACCGATGCGTACGCTGGGTAAACAGGAATTCTACGGCTTCGTGACTGCGACATGGGAATCTCTCGTTCTGCGTGAAACAAAGGATACAGGAGCAAAACCGTCGTTATGTGTCTTTTGCAGAATGGATGTTGGAATCTGGATCGATCCGTCAGGATCAGAACGACCGCAGTACTTCATCAATGAGGTTGAACGTAGTCCGCTAACAAGCCTCTGGTTCTATCATTTCGTTGGTAGGATGATGGGTACATTCGCGGATACATTTGCTATGGTCTTCCGTCGGTGGTTAATGGACATACGAAACCCTTATATCCTGTAGACACCCTCCCGTATGCCATAGTTTCACTCATGTTGACGGAACAAGTTCCTGCACAGTGTGAATACAACATCACTGCCAGCTAATTTTTCGAGTCTTCAAGTTAGTTTACTAGGTGACTGACTGATCCATATCTTCATGTTCGACTTCGATTTTACTACAATACCCCTATCAGTGGGTTGCAGAATCGGACTCAACTCCCAGGGCCATTTGACAGCGAATCATTCCTCCGCGTGGGACTTCTTCCCCATGGGACTCCGGGAGCGACAACTTGAAGGACTCGAGCATATAGAATCTTCGGGCTGGTCGCAACGTCTGTAAGCTTTGCTGACTCGTCCTGCCGTACATCTCATAATCCACGTACTCTTTCTTCCTGCCCTCCTCGTCGCGAGTAGCGTTCTTGCCCAATTATTAATCCGCTTCGCGTTCGTCTTCCGCAGCGAGCCGGACTGCACGGGTGCGTGCGAGGTAGTAGACACCCCGTACGTCCCTGACGACGACAGCGAGGCCGCTCCAAACGGCATGGGTTCCAGTCCATTTACTGGTATGACCCGGGCAAGTTGCTGTACGCGTGCGTCAACTAAGAAGACTGAGCGTCGAGCCAAACACCGGCTACAACTTGCTCGACGACGGTTTATCGACCGAGTTGGTGTTGGCACCCGGTCGACGTGTAGGCCTGATGAGAAGTGCGATAATCGATCGGATACTCATTGAAGTGAGTGCGGGCTTGGCTGGTGCAGTTCCATTGGGAGAACGAGTTAGGTACTCGGGCGTGGAATGAATGGCAAGACTGAGTGAGTAGGTGTCATGTTACGCCGGTTGGGTCCGTGCACTCGTAGTTGACAGTAGGTGATAAACGTTGGTCGTTTCGGACCACTGCCCGAGACTCGTACGACGTCGGCTCGACTGAGGTGGAGTGTGACGTTCCTCGGCGCCGACAGCGTGGCCAGCCTGAGAGTCGGAGTTGCAACGTGCGTGCCAATAATAACACACAATTCTGATCTCAACTTTGTGCTTTCGCTGTCAGTACCTACTGCGCTGGCCGAATAACCATCTCGCTAATTATCGACATGCAAGCTGTGTCATCGATAATCAATCTGCTCCGTTCGGCCCCCCTTGGCTCGTGCGCTGTGGCGATGGCTGCCAATGCCACAATTCTCTGGGCTAGTGGCAGCCGGACACTGGCGAACCGACGAGGCGAACTAAAATCGGCTGATTGACAGTTTCTGCAGCAGGCGTCTGTCTGCTGCAATTCTGCGAGTGGCCCCGTCCCACGTGCGACATGGATACTGCCAGTGGGGCCCCGAGGCACTGCCCAACTTGACCATTTTCGGGTTAGTTGGCGAATGCGACCATTCCAACTCGCACGAACGTGCACTCAAAAACGTACTCCCCTCCTCGACCATGCACTCTTCGTTCTACCTTCTCGATGACCGGTCTGGTTACCATGCACTCCCATGACGCTGGGCTACCTGTTTTCCTCAAGACGGGACACTTGTCCCACGACGCCCCTCCGTGTAACCGTCCCGTGCGGCGCTTCCGGCACGGTGTGGTCCTCCTCGCGCTCGCGCTCGTGATCTCGGCGAGTTACTTCCAGTATGGGCGCTGGCATCGCTGCCCGGGCTCGCGGACGCTGCTCAGGACGTCGACCGCCGATCTCGAGGTGCCCGTGGACGTGCAGCGAGCGTGGGCTGAGCACTCCCCGTACTTTCCAGCTGAGGAGTATGTAGCGCCGCCCGAGCGCTGCGAGGTCGTCCAGGTGTGTGCCGCTTTCGCTTCGGCTCAGTCCGTCCCCACCTCTCAACGACCGGTTCGTCTAGGTCAACTTGGTACGTGCACCACTACGGACGTACTGTCGCCTGGGCCCGCCTGACAGCGTCGTAGATCGAGAGGCACGGCACACGGTTCCCCACGACCAGCAACTCGAAACGGATGAAGAAACCGCTGAAGAAGCTCCTCCACGCCGGGTCCTACTCGGGGAAGAAGTACGAATTCTTGAAGGAGTTTGAGTGGGATCTGGGCGTGGCCGACTTGCTGCCTCTGGGCGCGAAAGAGTGAGGGCGCTTCGTCGGCTGCTGTATGTGCCTGACCGAGGTCTTCCATCCAGAGCTTTCGAGTCTGGCTCTCAACATTATCAGAGGTACAGACACATGGTCGAGGACGATTCGTTGCCCTTTGTGAGGGCGTCAGGAAGCGAACGCGTCATAAATTCTGCTGCGAACTGGACGCAAGGTGCGCCTCGCCTCAATTTCATGGTGTGAACGTTGATCCAACGTGTTGTAACCAGGTTTCTCTACTGCCAGTGGGCACGTGTACTCGCCAAGCGTCTCGGTTGTCATCCCTGAGGAGAAGGGTGTGAGTATCTGATTTGCTGAAAGCGTAGCGTCCCGCGTTCACACCCGACATCGAAGGCGAACAACACATTAGATGGTTCCCAGTGTCCCAACGCTAAAAGCAACAAGAAACCAGGCAAAGCGTGGCGCAATAGGTTCACCCCACCGATCGTGAAGAGAATCAACAAGGCCGTACCAGGCGCGAACCTCGGCCGTGGCGACGTCACAGAACTGATGCCTTTATGTGCCTTCGAGACCCTGTACCACGGAACTCCAAGTCTGTTCTGTAGTTTGTTCAGTGAAGAGGAATGGCTAGCGCGCGAGTACTACGACGATTTACTCAAGTATTACAAAACCGGGTGAGGCGAGAGCGTTTCGCGCCTCGATACACGGCTGAATCTCCACGTCAGGCACGGTAACCCGCTGGGACCTGTTCAGGGTGTCGGCTACGTCAATGAGCTGCTAGCGAGGTTGACGGGCCAGCCCGTCCAAGACGGCACCCAAACGAACCAGACGCTCAACGCATCGCCGGTCACCTTTCCGCTCGATCGCAATTTCTATGCGGATTTCTCGCACGACAATCATATGGTTGCCATCTATTCTGCGATCGGACTCTTTCGTCCCGAGAATCCCCCGGCGACCGACCGACTGGACACGGAGCGAAGATGGCGGATTTCGAGGATGACGCCCTTTGCTGGGCGGATGATCACGGAGAAGTTGCGGTGCGATGGGGAGGAATATGTGAGGATATTGGTCAACGACGCGGTGCAGCCGCTCGAGTTTTGTGGCGTGAGCGGGGACGGACTGTGTACACTGAGCGCGTTCGTGGAGAGTCAAGCGTATGCGCGGAACAATGGCAACGGTGACTGGGAGAGGTGTTTCTCTTGATTTGATGTACAAAAGTAGAATTTTCGTTCCTCTACTCCCTGGTGGAGATGCTATTTATGGGAGTCCACCACCCTGAAGGGGGTCAACAGATGCAAGCCAGCGTGTCCACTTGCTCATTGACCTTCACGACGGCGGACCGCACATCTTGGTCCCATCAGCCCAAAAAACGATGTTGTTCGACGTGTCTGTGAGTGTCTCGACAGCGTCCCTCTGCAAAATCACAAACCCAATAATATCCCAGCGTAAATTCTTCTCTCGCTCCGACCGCGTCAAAGGCACCGACTTTCACCCGACCGAGCCATGGCTGCTTACTGGTCTCTACAACGGTACGGTGAACATCTACAACCACGAGACAGGCGCCCTGGTAAAGACGTTCGAAATCTCCAACGTGCCGGTGCGCTGCGTCAAGTTCGTCGCGCGCAAGAACTGGTTCGTAGCGGGGTCGGACGACTTTCAGCTGCGCGTGTTCAACTACAACACGCACGAAAAGGTGGCGTCGTTCGAGGCCCACCCAGACTATATACGGTGTCTCGCGGTGCACCCGACGTCGGGCATCGTATTGACGGGGAGCGACGACATGACGATCAAGGCTTGGGACTGGGACAAGCAGTGGAAGTGCATCCAGGTGCGTGGTCGGCTTTTCTTGGGTGTGCCGGAGCGCTAACGCGCGTCGGACAGGTGTATGAGGGCCACACGCACTACATCATGAACGTCACGTTCAACCCCAAGGACGCCAACACGTTCGCGTCTGCGTGTCTCGATCGGACGGTCAAGATGTGGTCCCTCGGTTCTGGGACGGCCAACTTCACGATGGACGCGCACGACAAGGGGGTCAACTACGTCGACTTTTATCCGGGTCCGGACCGACCTTATCTGGTGACGACCGGGGACGACAAGACGATCAAGGTGTGGGACTACCTGAGCAAGAGCTGCGTGCAGACGATGGAGGGACACACCAACAATCCGTCGTTTGCGGTCTTTCATCCGAACTTGCCGATCATCGTGAGCGGGAGCGAGGACGGGACGGTCAAGATCTGGAACGGGAACACGTATCGGTTGGAGAACACGCTGAGTTATGCGTTGGAGAGGGCGTGGTGCGTGTCGTTGAGGAGGGACGCGAACGAGGTGGCCGTCGGATTCGACGAGGGGATCATCGTCGTCAAGGTGGGTCTTTCGGTGCGATCGTGTCGTCTTTTTTTTTCTCGAACGGCGTTGGTCTAGCTTGGGCGGGACGAACCGTCGTTCAGCATGGATCCGACCGGGAAATTGATCTACACGCGCAACCAAGTCGTCCTCTCGGGCAACGTGCAGAGTCTGTCGGACGACGCCACCGCGGAGGGCAACCGCATCCCTCTGTCCATCAAGGAGATCGGGACGACGGAGATCTTCGCGACCAACTTGATTCACTCGCCCAACGGTCGGTTCGTGACCGTCGTCGGCGACGGCGAGTACATCATCTACACGGCGCTCGCGTGGCGGAACAAGTCGTTCGGGAACGGGCTATCGTTCGCGTGGGCGGGCGACTCGAACACGTACGCGGTGCTGGAGAGCAGGGTCAAGTTGAGGGTGTACAAGAACTTCAAGGAGAGGGGCGGGGCGGGGATGAAGGGTTCTGGGAGCTGGTCGATCGACGGGTTGCACGGCGGTCCGTTGTTGGGCGCGCGAGGCAAGGGGTTCGTCGTGTTTTGGGACTGGGAGAGCGGGGAGATCGTGCGGCGGATAGACGTGGACGCTAAGAACGTGCGTCGGCATGTCTCTCGGTGGGGGCTCTGTTGACGACGTGGGCAGATTTATTGGTCGGGGACGGGATCCCTCGTGGCCATCGCCTCTCAAGATTCGTTTTACGTGTTGCGTTTCGATCGGGAGGCGTACAATGCGAAGCTCGAGGAGGGGGCCGAGATCACGGACGAGGGTGTCGAAGAAGCGTTTGAGGTCGTGTCTGAGGTTTCGGACAAGCGAGTGTGCTTTTCGTGATCGTTTTGAACACGCGACTGATGATCCTTGTAGCGTCATGACCGCGAAATGGGTCGGGGACTGTTTCGTCTATACCACGGTGGGCAATCGGGTCAACTACTTTGTCGGCAACGAGTCTTATACCATCAGTCCGTCTGACATGTACGTTTGTGTATGGACGTATTCCTTGCCCCGCTGACATGTTTTTATCTAGTCCGATGTACATCCTCGGCTACATACCAGCGCACAATCGGGTATACCTCGCCGACAAGGACTTGAACATCTACGCTTATAGCTTGTCCTTGAGCGTGGTCGAGTACCAAACGGCAGTTCTCCGTGGCGACATGGAAGCTGCCGCAGAGATACTGCCCACGCTGCCCAAGGAACAACTCAACAAGGTGGCGCGCTTCCTGGAGGGCCGAGGTGAGTCTCCTCGGGTGCGCGACGTGCGTGCGCTGACGCGACCTGAACAGACCTCAAGGAGCTAGCGATGCAAGTGACGAGCGACCCGGATCACAAGTTCGACCTATCGCTCCAGCTCGACGACCTGGACGTGGCGGTGGACATTGCGCGGGCGCTGCCCGAGCCCGAGGCAGAGGGCAAGTGGAAAGCGTTGGGCGATCGGGCGTTGTCGGTATGGCGGTTCGATCTGGCGAGGGAAGCGTTCGAGCGGGGCGGCGATTTGAGCGCGTTAATGTTGTTGTTGCTCTCGACGGGTGATCGGGAGGGGTTGGAGCGGCTCGGTGCGAGCGCGGGTGAGCGGTGACGGTCTTAGGTTGGTGGCTCTTTACTGACGATTCGGGGGCGCAGAGCAAAAGGGGGCGAACAACTTGGCCTTCGCGACGTATTTCCAGTTGGGGGACTCCAAGGCGTGCGTGGACTTGCTCGTGAAGACGAACCGAGCGCCGGAGGCGGCGTTGTTCGCGCGGACGTATGCGCCTAGGTGAGATACTCGGGTGCGAGAGGTACTGTGCGCTGACGCTCACTCTCCAGTTTGGCCCCGCTGGCGGTCGACGCGTGGCGCGCGGAGCTGACGAGCAAGAACAAGGCCAAGGTGGCCGCGTCGGTCGCGCATCCGTCCGAGAAGGCGGACTTGTTCGAGGAAGGGTGGGCAGAGGCGTTGAGTCGGGAAGAGGAGATGCGCGCTGGGCAAGAGCCATAGCTTGGAGCATGACTGACGAAAAGGCGGTTGCGCTACGACATGCGTTACTCTGTCATAGGACGTTCTCTGATACGCTACAAAAATAGGACAAATATATGTAGATGCAATTCGTCGGGTCGGACAACGCATTGACATGGTCCATGTCGTGCTCGTCCGGAAACGCAGCATCTCTTGGCGATCGGAACTCAGGCTTCGCCGATGCACTATGTATCCTATTCGTCTTCGAGATGAAATACTAGTTCAAACGTTCATCGCCCTGCTGCGTGCTAAAAGCCATAATGAGCCTTGGGAAATTAGTGTCAAATATTGCAGCGTGTGGATACTGCGGTACATCAGGTTGTCGCTAAGCGCGTACAAGTTTGCAAGTATCACGCGACTCCAGGAACGGGAGCGACAAAGGGAGATAGAAGGTGATCAAGTAGAGTACTGGTTGATCCATCATTCGCAAGAACCTTCGTTTCTTCTTCATCCTGCTCTACCTGGTCAAAAAAATCTGCAGCACCAGACATGTGCACGACGCGAGCACACGCGGCATGCAGAGCAAGTAGAAGGGGGTCGGGTGGCGGCACTTCCTCGTATGTCACGTTGAATTCGACAAAACGACGACCGCCATCATCGACTTGACGACCGTAGTCTTCAAATACAGATTTGATCATTAGCGCCTCGTACGCGCGGGCGGTACAGACTTGGTAGCGGTGTGGCTGCGTTCGTCATGAGCTAGTATGACGGACAATTGCTGGGTAGCATACTGTGTCAGTATGCTCCAACCACAGTTCCAACTTGTCAAAAAGAGTGTGGGCATCGTAATGTAAGAAAAGCAAATTCCAAGGCTCATGAACGCCCTCTGATGTTGCGAAGGTATCGGCTAACTTCGAGTATCCGAACGTCTGCAGCATGACCAGAGCATGAGAAGCATGGGAGGTCTAGATAACACGTGAATATAGTGACAGAGAATTTGGCAACTAAGACGGCACTTTTGGGTACGTCTTGGAGCCTTCGCTGTCCGCAGGTTCAATGCCTTGCTTAGTGAAAATGTAAGCCATTTCAAGTGGACTTGCTTTGACGAAGAGATTCCTAAATTCTGGACAACGATCAAGCGTTGCTGCGTTGTATACACCTGTGACCACGCAACGGTAGCCATCGCGAGCCAACACCTGATCAGACATGAGAAGCGATGCAGATAGATGTTTGAATATGCACACCTTTTTCCTGATAGTGCTATAGTTCCGATCACTGGCTGCCATTGTCTCCTGAATCATATCCGCCAACGAGTCGAAGGATGCACGTGAGGGGCGCGAGGAGGGTACTCGATACGGGGCATTAGATGTTCGAACTTGAACAGAACTTGAGTACCGAGTTAGGGAGAACGACTGATGGAACGCACACGGTCGGATAAAATTGTCACGGAGATTTGTACCGCAGGCGATGATAACATCGTGGTGATTGAGCTGAGAGCTCGGAGGCGGCGAGACAAACCAGCGAACGAGAGCTTCGCTAGGTCCAACGCCGAGACGGATATAATGGCTCTCAAACTCGAGAAAAAGGTGTCCTGCGACACTGATAGCGACAATTTTCCCCTGCGCAGCCCTTATGGCGGGATTGCGTTCTTCCGCCAGTTGGAGAGCTTCTGCTTCGCGCAGAAGTTGGATGGCATATTCTTCTGCTTGAAGTACCTTGGCATAGGCGTCGTAGCGGTCAGAACCGGTAGTCCATCCCAGCTGCCTGATCCGAGGAGAGCCGAACGCCGGGAGCCGAGCCGGTTGGAATTGAACGGTCGTCACCATGACATCATGGTTTGTCGGTTTATTGGTTTCGAGGAGCGGGACCCTAGTCTCGAGAGTGAAGTGCCCAAGGGTACGAGCTAATGCTATAGCACAAGTCGGTGAATAAAGGAGCGACGAGCGTACGTAGTACCGAGTCCGTCGTTGGTTGAAACAACGTTACTTACGTAACATAACGTCAGTCGTGGCGCGTACAGTAGTACCATAAAAGGAAGAAGTATATGTCGACGTCCGTCACGGTGGCGTCGAGGCCCAGGTCGTCGAGGACCATTCGAAAGGGCGTGTGCCACGACGTGATCCGAGTCGAGGACGCATCGCCAGATCGACGAGATTCGGATTCAAGCTACTAAGCCGGGAAGACTGGTCTGAATCTTGGTGAGAATCGGGGGGTGTCACAGCCTGAGCCTACCATCATTATGATTCATGATGGGGGCGTTTCGGTTGGATCCGTTGGAGAACCGCCCGCCCGCAGTCTGATGTTCATGTTCTAGACCGCAGGCTTGTTAGACGAGTACTGGTGTCACTCGGACTAGTACTGGTACTAGCTCGATCGTAAATTGTTGTTGTATTACGTGACGGGTGGTTGACACGGCGCGGTTTTCTTGTCCGAACGAGTCTTTCTCTTTCCCGACGTTCCTTCCACTCGGCCGGCCATGGCCTCCTCCTCCTCCCTCTCCGCCCACGCCGTCACAACCGGCGACCTCGTCCACCTCGTGTCCTCCTCGCATACCGCCGCCGTCTACCCCTCCGACGACGCCATCCTCGCCGTCCTCCACTCTCGCTTTCGCTCTGACCTCCCTTACTCTAGGATCGGGACGACCAACCTCGTCGTCGTAAACCCTTTCAAGACCCTCGCCGCCGTAAACGACGTCAACGCGAGAGTGTATGAAGAACGCTGCTACAAGGAAACAACACTCTCCCTCGCCAGCTCCGGGCTCCTCCAGCCCCATCTTTATGAACTCGCTGCCCAGATTTACTTGCTCATGCGTCGCACGAAACAGTCCCAGTCTGTCGTCGCTCGGTACGTTTTCTTCGTTTCGGTCGTGGCCCGTCTTCTCACTCTTTTCTGCAGCGGCATCACCAGCTCTGGAAAGACTTCCAGCCTGCGGCTCCTCGTAGATCAGGTGCTCCGCCTCTCCGCCCACTCCAAGAAGGAGCTCAAAACAGCAGGTCAAGTCAAGGCCCTTCACACCCTCCTCGACGCGTTTGGAAACGCAAAGTCCGTTTCAAATCCAAACGCATCACGGCACAGCCGTTATCTCGAACTCCATTTCAACGACCGCGGTCGCATCGAATCCGCCAAGGTTCTCGCCTTTGCCCTCGACAAATCCAGACTCGGCCGTCTCGCCCACGAAGAACGCTCCTTCCACATCTTTTACCAGTTCTTGGCCGGCGCTGCCCCGCAGGAACGCGACTATTTTAACGTCCAGGATCCTTCCGAATACGCTCTTCTCGCGTCCTCAGGTTGCTACCGTCTTCCAAACGGACCATTTAGCGACGATGCCATCGCAATGGAAGACTTGCGCGGCGCCATGCGCACGCTCGGCTTTAAGCCCAAGCACCTCTCTTCCGTTTTCACCGCTCTCGTCGCCATCCTCCTTTTGAGCAACGTCCAGTTCACAGAGGCCGACGCCAGGGACGTCTCCGCGTCCATCGCAAACCCTCCCGTTCTCCAACAAGTCGCGCGCCTCCTCGGCGTCCTCGCCGACGACCTCGCCCAGGCGTTGACGTACAAGACCAACTACGTTCGCAAGGAAGTCTACACCGTCCTTCTCGGCGCCCAGCAGAGTGCCATCCAGCGCGATTCACTCATGCGCGACCTCTACGCTATCCTTTTTGCCTACGTCGTCGAGACAGCGAATCACAAGATTGCTCCTGCGAACCGTGATCTTCTTCCAACTACCCAGTTGATCCTCTTCGACGCGCCGGGCTTCCAGACTCGTGGTCCCACAGGAACCGGCTCAATGATGTTTACAGGAACAGCGCCCCTCATTTCCGCCTTTGGCCAAAACGGGTTCGACGAGTTTTGCATCAACTTTGCGGACGAGCTCGTCCAGTCCTACGTCTTGCGCAACACCTTCGAGGACGGCGTCGGTTACAGTGGTCACATGGTCGGCGATGGGATCGCCTTGCCAGTGATTACCGCCGTGGACAACTCGGCTTGCGTCGAGCTCATCCGTGGCGCGCAACTGAGCGAGCGTGCGACACGCAAGCCCGGCGGTTTGCTTGGCGTTCTAAATAAGGCGTGCTCGTCGTACAAATCTGGTAAGGCCGGAGACAGGAAGGCGAGCGAGCTCCACCAGGGCCTCGTGTCCAAATATGGCCTTCATGCGTCTTTCGTGGCGAGCCCCAGTCAGGGAGGCGAGAACGACCGAAACCTGTTCGGGATCAACCACTACGCGGGCAGTTGTTCGTACGACGTCTCGTTGTTCATCGAAAAGGACTGTGACATGCTCGACTCGGCGTTCGTGTCGTTGCTCCGCAACTCGTCGGATCCTTTCGTGGCCAAGCTCGTCTCGGGTCCTTGTCTCGCCGTCGAAAAGCACTCCAAGGACGAAAACTCCGTCGTCCAGGCTCAGGCCTCGTCGCGTCCACTGCGTCAACCGACGCCAATCACATCCCTAGATGGCTCTGCACCTCTGCCGAACGAGGAGCACCCGCCTCTTGACTCTTCCAGGATACACACCGTGTCGACCCAAGTCAACTACACTCTTTCAGAGATCTTTGCCTCCTTTGACCGAACGCGATTGTGGACTATTTCCTGCATCCGACCCAACGACTCCAATTCGCCCAACTCGTTTGACAAGCGCCGTGTCAAGACGCAGATAAAGTCGCTTCTCATTCCTGAGCTCGTCGCACGTCGAAGTGTGGAATTCGTCGCCGACTTTGAGCAGAGCGCGTTCTGCGAACGGTATGTTCCGACGATGCGAGGTTCGGATGAGGAACGTATCCGGCAGTGCGCGGCGTCGAACGGATGGAAGGAAGGGACGGATTACGCCGTGGGCCACCGTTCCATCTGGTTGTCATATAACGCGTGGAAGACAGTCGAGGATCGCTTGCGTACTGCGGAGAAGGAGCAGAGGCGGTTGGCGCCCGAAGCCTTAGACGACGACGAGAGCGCGATCGGAGACGATACCACCGAGTATACCCATACGGACGCTCATGGACATGAGGCTCCAGACAACGAGAGTCGCGACAATTTGCTCATCGCGCGCGTGGGCACTCGCGGCTCGAGATACCAGGAGCCCAACCAACCGACTGCCTATGGCATCAGCGGGTTGCCCTCGCCCAACCTTCGTACGCCGGCGTACACCGATCCCGAGGATGGCTGGGGATCGGAATGGGACAAGAAGGGGAGCCCTGGTGGCTCATCGCAATACCAGCCCAAGGAAGGTGCTATGACCGTCAAAGCTGCACCCGCTGCTGTCGAGGAAATACCCACGAGTACCACGCGACGGTGGTGGCTCTTTTTCGTCTGGATGCTGACCGGTTGGATTCCGTCGTTTGTGCTACGCTACATCGGACGGATGAAACGCCCCGACGTCCGTCTCGCCTGGCGAGAGAAGGTCGCCATCTTCTTCTTGATATTCCTCATGAACGCCGTCGTCATCTTTTACATTGTTGAGTTCGGCCGGCTTCTCTGTCCCAACTTTGACAAGGTCTGGGCGTCGAACGAGGTATCGCAACACACGGGCAACACGGATTGGTGGGTCTCGGTGCAGGGATATGTCTATGACATGTCCAACTTCATCCACGGGGACCACAGCGATCTCGTCGGCATCTCGTCCAACTCTGCTGCGGACCTGAACGTCCTCGTAGGACAGGACCTGACGGGATACTTTCCACCGCCCGTTACGCTCGCCTGCCAAGGCTTGGTCTCGGACACGACGGTGTCGCTCACCTCGAAGAACTTCACGGCAGCCGTGCCGAATGCGGTGCACAACTCGGGGGCGAACCAGGCGACGCCGACCACAGCGTTGCACAACTCGGACTGGTACTCGGCGACATTCTTGCCCAAGTTGCGACAGTTCAGAAAGGGGTCGCTCGTCTGGGATCCCAGCGAAGTGTATTCGCAGGCGTTCGATAGCAACACTCAGCGGTAAGCTTCTGCACTCGTCGTGTTCAATGCTGACCCCGTCGAGCAGAGTCTGGGCCATCTGGGAAGGCGGCGTGTACGACCTGTCCGACTACGTCAACACCGTCTCGATCCACCAGGGCGCGAGCAACTACCAGTTTCTGAACACGGGGATCGTGGACGTGTTCAAGCAACAGGCCGGCCTGGACGTAACCAAGAACCTGAACCAGGTCATCGCCGGCCTGGATTCGCAGACGGCCGCGCTCAACGTCAACTGTATCAAGAACCTATTTTACCTTGGCCAGACCGACTTTAGGAAGACGCCCCGGTGCACGGTGCAGAGCTATCTGTTGCTCGTGTTCACAGGCATCTTGTGCGCTTCGATCATTCTAAAGTGTGAGTGTCGCGCGCGGTCTGACGGGGTGACGCTCACCCTTTTTTTTCGCTAGTCCTCGCCGCGCTCCAGCTGAACGGAAAACGCTCGCCTGAGATGCTTGATAAATTTATCATCTGCCAGATCCCGTGCTACACCGAAGGCGAAGACTCGCTCCGACGCACGATCGACTCGCTCGCGGCGCTCCACTACGACGACAAGCGGAAGCTGCTGCTCGTCATCTGCGACGGCAACATCATCGGGAGCGGCAACGATCGAACGACACCGAGGATCGTGCTGGACATCTTTGGCGTCGATCCCAAGCTCGACCCCGAGCCGTTGATGTTTCGATCTATCGGCGAGGGGTCGAGGCAGATCAATTACGGCAAGGTGTACTCGGGACTGTACGAGTTCGAGGGTCACGTCGTTCCGTGAGTCGCTTCTCTGTTTTCGGGCCCGCACGAGGTTGACCTCGGGGCAGGTACATGGTCGTCGTCAAGGTCGGCAAGCCGACGGAGCGATCCAAGCCGGGCAATCGCGGCAAGCGAGACAGCCAGATTTTGTTGATGCATTATCTGAACCGAGTACACTTCGACGCGCCGATGAACCCGCTCGAGCTGGAGATTTATCATCAGATGCGGAACGTGATCGGGATCGATCCTGCGTTTTACGAGTATATCTTTACGGTGGACGCAGACACGGTGCGTGCGATGTTCTTTGGTCTGGTGCGCGGCTGACGTGTGTCAAGACGGTCACGCCCGAGTCGCTCAATCGGTTGGTCGCGTCCGCCGCAGACGATTCGAGCATCATCGGTATATGCGGGGAGACCAAGCTGACCAACGAGGAAGGCTCGTGGTGGACCATGATCCAGGTCTACGAATACTACATCTCTCACCACCTCTCCAAGGCGTTCGAGTCTCTCTTCGGTTCCGTGTCCTGTCTCCCCGGCTGTTTCTCGCTCTACCGCGTTCGTACGGCCGACAAGGGTCGCCCCGTGATCATTTCGAACCGGATCATTGACGAGTATGCCGAGTGCAACGTCGACACGCTCCACAAGAAGAACCTGTTTTCGCTTGGGGAGGACCGCTTCTTGACGACGCTCTTGATGAAGCATTTCCCGACGTTCAAGACCAAGTTCATCCCAGACGCAGTGGCGCACACGATGGCGCCCGAGTCGTGGCGGGTGCTGTTCTCGCAGCGCCGTCGATGGATCAACTCGACGGTCCACAATCTGCTTGAGCTGGTCGTGTTACCCGAGCTGTGCGGGTTCTGTTGTTTCTCGATGCGCTTCTTCGTGTTCATCGATCTGTTGGGGACGATCGTGAGTTCGAGCTTTTGTGGTTTGGGCGGTGCTGACGTCGGAGCGTAGATTCTTCCGGCGACCGTCGTTTACGTGAGTATGGGCGAAGTGGGGTGGGCGCGTGCTGACGCTCTTCGTAGCTCGTATATTTGGTCGTCGTGGTCTCTACTGGCAGCAGTTCGCTGCCGTTGATCTCGATCATCATGTTGGCTGTGACCTATGGGTTGCAGGTGCGTTCCAAGCTCGATGGTGTTTGGGAGACACTGACTGTGTTGTAGGCGTTGATCTTTATCATCAAACGAGAATTTATGCTCGTCGGCTGGATGGTCGTTTACCTCCTTTCGTACGTCGTCTCCGTGTCTCAGGTGTGCGGTCGACTGATGAAGTCGAAACAGGTACCCGGTGTACAGCTTCTTCCTCCCGATTTATTCCTTTTGGTGCATGGATGACTTTTCGTGGGGTAACACGCGCATCGTCATCGGCGACGGTGGGAGCAAGAAGGTGATCATGAACGACGACGAGCGGTTCGACGAGTCGATGATCCCTCTCAAAAAGTTCAGCGGTAAGGTGTCTGTGGACTCACCTGCGACTCGTCTCACGTCCCTGTAGAGTACGAAGCGGAAGCATGGGAAGGCATGTCGACGCGTCACTCGGACGAGACAGGGATCAGCAAGGCGCGTTCGCAACCGCGGTTCCCGCCCTCCCGACAGAGCTCGCCGCACCCGTCTCAAGGGGGCGATTACTACCGCGACACCAACGTGATGAACGGCTCGACGGTCAACTTCCGGGCGGCGTCGCATCACAGTCACGCGGGCTCGCGACAGGGGTCGACCTACGAGGGTCGTCAGCCGGTCATGTCGCAGTCGCAGTTTGGCCTCCCGGCAATGCCCATGTCGATGTCGATGCCGATGATGCCGGCCTTGACAGGCGGGGGCAGCATCGCTGGGTCCGAGTATGGCGGGATGGGCATGGGCATGGGGTACCAACACACGGGGAGCGTGTACGGCATGGACCCGCGCGCGACGATGATGGGGATGAACATGAACATGAACATGAGCATGAGCATGCTCTCCGCGAGCGGGTCTCAGACGGGCGGGTTCGGGATGCACGCCCCCGGGGATCACCGCATGTCGACGTTGTCGATGGCGACGACGGCTCACGGAATGGGGCCGAGCATGAACCCGAGTCCGTCGGACGAGGAGGTGTTTGGGGCGTTGAGGACGTATCTGAGCACGCAGGACTTGATGACGGTGACGAAAAAGTGAGTGTCGGTTTCGATTTCGAGCGGTCGCGCGCTCACCGGTCGGACCAGGACCGCGCGCGAAGCGATGGCGGCCAAGTTCCCCAAGGCGGACTTGCAGTCTCGAAAAGAGTTTTTGAACGAGTCGATCGACAGGATATTGTCTCAGTCGTGAGCTCGTCTCGTTTCGTTTGGCGCGTCGAATCTTTTTTGGGTCGTTTGCACGCATCTCACCTCGTCTCCACGCAATCCGCATCCGCATCTACGCATTGTATCTCGATTCTCGCTCGTTGATTCTTGGCGTTTGTTTATTGGTTCTTTTTGGACTCGCTCGTTTTTAGACTTTTTTTCTCGACTCACCGCATAAATACCTAGTAAATTGCAACGGACTCGGAACATTAGTTCTAGTAGAATAAACGCGTTAATGCCAATCTGCGAAGCTCGGAGGTGGTTGATCTGATCCTCTTGGCCACTAACGGTTAGGTTAGTTTACCTCGTCTCGCGACGGCGCCGACACGTTCTCCTCCCTGCCCTCGTCCTCACCCTCGCCCTCTTCTTGCGACGCCGACATCCGGCCCTTTTTCCTCGTCTCGCAACGACTAACGGCGACACCATGCCCCCGTGATGCCCTTGCCCTCGCCTCCCTGTAGTTCACAGGTACCCGTACCCGGTATCCCTGCAGTTCATTCCGCCACTGTCTTGGGGTGCCATCTATCCGCCGTTCGTCTCCCGTTCTTGGGTGCGCCGTCCTCAGGTGCGCCGTCCATCCGCCGTCCTTCTGCCGTCCTCGAGTGTGCCGTCCGTGCGCCATCCATCTGCTGTCCTTGAGTGCGCCGTCTGTGCGCTGTCCTGGAGTCCACCATCTGCCCACGTCCCTTTCGGCCCACAGGGTCCTTAGATGTCCTGTCAAGGCTTCAAAGGTGTGTTGGAGCACGCTGTGTCTGTTGAGCATCACTGGTCTCAATCCGAGGGCTGTTCGTTTGTGGGGTACGTCACCCTTCCCCCTTGCAAGCCGTGCGTGGGCCGGCGCCCATGCCGACACTGATCCCCGTCCAGCGCCCCCGCCCAAGACCACGCGCGAATGGCAAGGCGGTCGATTCCATCACGGTTATCTGATGCCGAATCGGAGTTTCAATCATGCTACCTCTGAAGTCCAGTCGCGAAGGACACGTCGCACGTACTTAGCTTCTCCCCGGGACCCAGAGTAGCTCTGCATGGTCTCGTCGCCTAAACCAAAGTCGCCGCTGTCCGAGATGCGACCAATCTCCCCATTCCAGAGAGCGGTGACCCTTTCGTCCTGCTAGGACAGACTAGATTCCATCTCACTGCACTGCTAGATCACCTGTGCCATAGCTAGACAGCAACCATGAAGACCCCGTTGGACGAACGTCGACAGCTGGCAGAGACGCATATCGCTTCCAGGTCGTTTCATGATGCTCTACTGGTACCCATCCTCGTCGACATGAAGCAAGAGGGCGGTTGCAGGTATTCATTAGGAAGCGTGGATTTCATCCCGGACACCGGTTTCAGAGCACGTCTTTACGGCCCAAGTGGAAAACAAGAACACATAATTTGGACTAGCCTTCAGGCACAGAACGCGCTCAGCCATGTATTATTTATGTGACAATCTTAAACTGCTAACATGAAGGATTAATGGTGTCCGATAGATCAAGAAAGTGTATCATCCACTTACTATGTGCGCGGCTCACTCCTCAGAACTCCCGCGCGACGCGGTCCGAAAACCAAATCACGTGCTCAGGCCAGTGAACCACGGCTAAATAAGAACTGACTAGAGAGCTTCGACAAGACGCGCCAAGGTTTGGAGGTCGTCAAACGAGGCTTGGTCATGGGTGGTGTGATGCCAATCAATGAGGGGTCGCACATCTTGTCCGTCCTTCTTCTCACCGCACCTCCAATGTGGGCCAATAGTTCCAATCCAGTAGACCTTCGAGTGCGCGGTGCCGGCGAAAGCAGCGTCAGTCTGCCGGTTGAGCTGGCATTGAAGAGCCGGGATTCCATATTCCCAGTGCTGGGAGTTTTTGATTTTGACGATGAGAACACATCGGAAGGTAATTGGAGCTGTAGATATCTTCACGACCTCGATGATGAAGTCGGGAATATGACTTTCGGGATCGTCAGGAAGGCGACATTGAGGAGTGACTATGTAGCCTTGGGTGGCGGGAAAGAGGGTTGTGAGGATAGTAGTCCACGGCCCGTACCATAGATCTTCAGTGGGGGGCGGGTTTGTGGTATAATGCTGTAGAACTTTGCGAGTCAAGATGTCGAAGGGCATGTTCGACGGTCGAGCTGATTCGGCTTCGGCAAGTTCCGCAGGAACGTCGGTCTTTGAAACGCAGTCCTCTATTGAAGGAGCGGATGCTCAAGAGGCCGCGCTTTCGTTCATCACGGCTCGATTGCATCCACCTCCGTAGCGTTGGACTCACTCTCGCCCAGACTCCCCACTCGCGTGCCTCGCCAAGGAGCTCACTGGACTCCACCATTCCGGCTTCGAGATTGCGTTGTAATCCGTTCGAACGCTTCAGGGTCTTGAGCCCTGCAAGTCATTCAGGACTTCGGGCTCGGTAGCATCCAACGCAAAGCAGGCCATGCTCACAGACTAGATCTCACGCGTCGCTCGCAGGGGATGCGCGAGGCCCCGGCGGTACGTTATCAAGAACTATCGACATGGATCACTTGGTTCACCAGGAGAAGACGCTCGCCGGGCCCGCAGAAAAGAATGCACTGGTCAAACTCGGCGCTGGTCACCCTGTTGGACGTTCCAGGGCGAGTGGAATCTTAGTACGTCCACTGCTTTTCTGACCAGGCACGGCTGACAGAGCGATAGGCTCTCGCTCCAAACGGCGAGATACAGTGACCAGCATGAGGTCCTTGCCGTGTGTGAGGTTTACACCGCCCAGACCGTCTGCGCCATCGAGT
>JBBPMC010000290.1:0-27655 GCA_038090115.1 Strobilomyces echinocephalus | reverse complement strand
CGAATACTTGTGGATCAGTCCACACCTCGTGCATGGTTTCAGTTTCTTCCGATGCGTAGAACACAGGGCTAACACCATAATGATCTGCAAAAGTATTATGCGTCCTTCAAAAACGAGGACTATGAATTGCACCGAACACACCCTTGTAATTATTCCCGACGCCAGGTAAATCAACCAGGACAGGAATGTTATTTTTCTTGAGCACGGAAGGCATACCAATCCCAGACCTTTCCAAGATGGCTGGGGAGCCAAAGGCTCCAGCAGAAACAACAACCAGCTTGCTGGCCTTCGCGCTAAAGAGCTCGCCACCGCCGCCGTCTGTCGTATACTCGATGCCGATAGCACGTCCATTCCTGTTGTCGACATGAGTCAGTTCATGCGTGATTACTCTTGGAGCACTTACTCAACGATTACCCGCTTAACGAGTTTTCCGACCAGAATTGTCAAGTTTGGATTCTCCGTATGTGGATACAGGTACGTAGAAGCAGCATCGGAACGCCTTCCTGTAACCGGGTTGACATATCTGCAATAAGTAGCGGATCAGCTGGAGAAATCTATTGTCATCTTTTCACTAAGTCCTTACTTGTAAGCCGGCTAAGGGAAGTAGAGATATTCAAGCCTGCATGTGGACCAAAATGAAACACCCACACTGTATGCATCAGCAGTCTTGAAATCGTTGTTATCGTTGGTCTGTGAACGGGCTTGATCGTAAACCCTAGCCACGTCCAAGAATTGTTTCCCAATTCCAAAGTCTGCTCCGCCAACGGAAACTGGGACTGGCCCAGAATAACCATGGGTCGGGCTGTCTGATACGGGGGCGAACATCTCGATCTGCATGGTTGATTATGATTCCATCTCGTGACATCATCGGGTTATGTTTACCTTTCTAAACGAAGGGAGAACTTCGGTGAAGCCCCATCCTTTGTTATCACATGCATTCCAATCGTCGTAGTCAGATGCAGCACCCCGCACGTAGAACATAACTTCATGCGATGAATGGTATGAGTCATATGAAGTAAGCAAGATCAGGGATCGACACGGGTTATGCCTTACAATTGACAGCAGAGCCGCCGCCTACGCATCGGCCGCTTGGGATGATGATACTGCGACCATTGAGATAGGGACTTTGTTTGGAGACACGAGCAAAAACAGTAGTGCTCCCGGGTGCCATATTCTCGACAAATTTACAAGGTTGGACATGTTGAGGAATATCACGGGAATGCTGGCCACTTTCGACGATAAGGATCTTGAGGGAAGGGTCGGCGGCAGCCAACCTCCCAGCAATGACGCACACAGCCGTCCCACCTGGTATCACATGTGTGAGCAGCAGGCTCGCCTGAAGAAGACCACGGACTCGCCTCCTGCGAAAACGATGTCAAACAACGCAGACATAGGGAAACAACGCTTAGGAACAACTTTGACAGAGAGTTTATATAAGTACTCATGCTCCAAGAACGGCAAAATGCGAAGCTCTGCGGAATCGTGATGGCACCAATGACTTGACTGTTTACCCCTAGAGCATACGAAACATGAAACATCGATTGTCACAAGGCACTAAAAATATAGCATGTTTCCTTCTTGCACACCGATATCCCAGTGCAAACTGCAATGTTTCAAGTCCTGCTCCAGGTTGATCCTGCACCAAGTCTGTAAAGTGGCTGAAATCATTAGAGACTGATTGGTAAACTGTATATGTGATCCGTCGGAAGAGGTCTCAGCATAAGGCGACGACTTACTCATGTGCCGCCAAATCGAGGGCCCCGGGAGAAGTGCGGTGCGAGATTTGAACCCCGGCTGTATCGACGGGGATCGCATCAAAGCCGTGCCTCGTGACTGATAACGCCATCAATCAACGGGCTCCTTCAATGAGACGCAGTGCGGCACTCCACTGCCAACGGCCAAGCCCAGTTTTGAACGTAAGACCACGAATGATAGTCAAGGTGGTGCAAGATTTCTGTTGAAATCTGAAATAGCCTCTGAGAGTCTGCCATGCCTGGGAGGTTTAGCGGATCTGAAAAAAAAACATGCAGAGTCTCGACTTGCTACTTGAAACGCGCGAAACCAGCGCAAGTGAGCTCTGACTCCATTTTCTTATAGCCTTAAGCTTCGAGGGTCAAGAAGTTAGGACGACGTGTGGTGTGACGTCGTGGGAGCGTTACCTCCGCCGCCCATGTTGCTCTTTAAAACTCAGCCGAACCCTTAAAACCGGCTGGCACAACTCGTCGACAAGGTTCGTGCTCCGATCGTCGGAATCGTCGACATAGCGCTAAACACTGGCATCGCCCCATTTCACAGTGGTTTGCATACTTACCGTTAGAGACACCAATTTTTAGTAGATAGCGGAGTTTGGATCGGAGTCAGTTGACTTGGACACAACTTGCGAACGCACCGTCAAACACACGCGTGATGGAACGCTCTAACCGTCATATCCGACGACATCACAAGCATACGCCCTAACTACCTCCTGAGCCAAACCACGAACACATCCGCGCGCTCGAGAAGGTGCAGCATGAGCTTAAGGTAGACAGCACCCAAACATCGACATGGCTATGGAGATGGAGGAGACACAACTTGGGTGTTGTCAATGTGTAAAGCAAGCCATGGGAAGAATAGGGGAGTAGGCAATGCCGAATACTCGACGTGGCTGATTTGCCCCGGTGTCGCTTGGACAGTTAAGATATCCGAAGACCGACTTGCTCCATTCCTGAGTGCCTTGCTATGGCGGACATCTGCGCGAACGACGGCCACGCGAGGGGGTTTCTTCTTCTGTGCCAATGGTTCCTGTTAAGCATGTAGTCTCGTTCGTTGCGGTCGGTCAGTCACACGGAAGTACAATTGGTTCGGTCTTCGGATTTCTAGCGCCGCCACTTGAAGCTGATCATCTGGCCTGTCTCGCTTGCACGCAAACGGCTGCA
The DNA here is from genome assembly GCA_038090115.1 of Strobilomyces echinocephalus. Classification (NCBI taxonomy): domain Eukaryota; kingdom Fungi; phylum Basidiomycota; class Agaricomycetes; order Boletales; family Boletaceae; genus Strobilomyces; species Strobilomyces echinocephalus. The sequence goes on along the minus strand of JBBPMC010000290.1, from coordinate 24,740 downwards.
GCCACCCATAGACCACTTTTGTGACATCCTACTGGCCTGAAAAAGTTTTTTAATCCCTCTGTAGAAATGCTTCTTTTTGTGAAAGGAATATTTCTACAAGAGATAATTTTATTTGAGTTGAAATCGGCGGAGATAAATTTGCAGCATTTGGCCACCACCCCCCATCTATATATGGCAGTGTAGCAACCTGTAAGTGCATGGCTTCCTCCAATGGTGCTAAAGCTGATTAGATTACTTGTTACAAAAGCATTATTTTCAATCCAACTATTTCAAGGCTTTCCGACTATATTTTTGTAGTTCTCACTCCTCCACAAGAGCATGTCAGGGTTTTGACTGTCAGACACTGAACAAATGAAAGTAGTGGTGACTAAGTGACACCAGCCTATGGTCCATTATGATGGTAAGTCTGAATGGTCGCTTGCTAAGCGTTCATTCTAAATGCCAAAATCCTGGTAGGAGCCTGCAACACACGAGCCGAGCAAGGGCTCTGCTGACGACAGTCGGCGGTTCCTGACTCGTCTGCAAAGTCATTTTGGGAGCTCTCGCATGTCGTCAAGTTGATTCAACGTGTATGGTGGGCAATCAGGATCAGGGTTATGTTTTTGATTTATCGAGTTCTGGCTTTCCTGCAGTGTGTGTGTTAGGGTGACCTTCAAGCCTATCTGCAAACCTAAGTATCTCATGTTATGTTCTGAAGACTTTCGCGAGGGCTACGCGAGGCCCCACGAGGGTTCTCATTGGACCGGAACACCCTTGTACGACACTTTGGCTAAAACCTCCACCCTTCGGGCACCCAAAGGGCACATGTGGTGCCCGTCCCTAAGCTGTCCCCATCATTCTTCGACGGACTGTGACACATTCCCGACAACTACACGAGGCTCAACGGCGGGCTCTGATTGGACCGGAACACGCACTTTGAAACCTGCCCTTGCCCCGGGCGCCCCGCTGGCAGGAGCACTAAGCGAAACCCCGATAGGCTTATAGTACACTGGCATGCACACTTCGATCACATACCTATGTACGTACCCAAAATCTCATATGGTTCGTAATCTACGTAACTTCTTATCGTACTTCAGCTTGACCAGACACGATCAAGTACTTGTACTTTCCCATTGTACGATTCGTGCCATGAGCCCAAGTCCAAGAGAAATCTGGGCCCCTGGATTCATAGGTTGTATGAGGCGCTACAGCACTTATGCTCAGATACTAACCGCTTCTACAGGTGCGATAGTTACAGCAGCGTGCGTATTATAAATCCTGTCGGTCGCGATGAATTTACATCCACGGGAATCACGCTAGCTTGTATGGGGTTTCGGTCGGTCAGTACACATTCTACGTGCAGGCATTTCCGCGCGACATGATTCAACTCAAGTTGCTGGTGAGCGTTCCCGATGGATGCATGATTCAATGTTCCTTATCCGACGCTCCTAGGTATTCCTTCTCTTGTGTGTCCGGTCCCCGATTTCGTCAACGCGACTGACGTTATGGCAGCCTCCTCGACAATGCGCATTCTGTCGCGGTATTCTGGGGTTACCACCACATTCTTGTCACTTGTCGTTCGAGCCAGTCGCCGGGATGTACAATCAACATACCTCCGTGCGTCTCGGTGACGGGATCCCGTCTTCAAAGCTCACACAATACTGCATCTCTCACCCTAGATCTTTCATTGTACGCGGTTTATTTATCTTCTCGTTTGTCCTGGCACGTGCTGAGCGCACAAATCAACTCAGGTTATCATGTTGACCACAGTGAGTGGTACTCGGCTCTAGAATGCTTCGCGGATGACATCGTTCAAGTACTTGGCCACCTTTGTGGTTCAAAGGTGAACCTACAATTTCTGAATCTAGTCGTTTTCCGACGCCCTCGATAGCTTTTATGCTCATCGTGTTTGGATAAGTAAGCAGGCAGGGTACTTCCCTCCCTCGTCCGCCTTGTCAGCTTCTACCCTACAGTTAGCAATCGGAATCGTACCATCACGTCCGCGGTGGTATGTCTTGTAGTTCTGATACGTTGTCAGGATCTGCTGAATGCGAAACAATAGGTAGTACTTGCTGTCGCTGAACTAGGTAGGCAGTCCAACCAAATCATCGGTATACGCGAGTCAGTAACTACCCAGTTCTCGGACTCTGTTCGTGTGTCATCGCTGGCTTTATACCTCTTCCGTTAATTGACATGCGTGGCTGGGGACACTACAGCATGCACGGCATCGGCGTAGGTGGCTAAGTACCATCAGTGGAATTAGCTCATCACTTCGCAGAATCCGCACGCCGACATTCTACGCGTTATCCACGAATCGGGTACGGTGCTTTGAAATCGTGAGTGCTAGATTCACGAACCGTTCATAGTTTCCGCCGTTGGCCTCCATATCGAGTGCATTGTGTGACGCCGTCATCACAACTTCAATTTATTACTACCTGCGGCCGGGGTGGACAGGCGCAGCTCGGTACATTTCCCTCTCCTCCTTGCGAGTGGAACCACATTCAACGTTCGTCAGGCAGGGTGAGTACATCAAGAGGCTAAACTTCGTCTTCGTCCAAATGGGTGTTCTTTCTCTGTAAGTTTGGTCCTAGATACTTCGAGGGTAGCCGACGGCCCTTTCCGTGTAGCATCAATGTATTAGCAACGACGATCACAGTAAGTGCCTCTACGGAACTCACGTCACATCGGAATTGAAGCCGTTCTTCAGTACTACATACAGGTTGAGGGAGTGCCTCAGCTGCTAAGTGCAGGTCCGGGTATCGTGTTGTGTAAGAGTGAGCCCGTGGTCATTCCGTAATTCCGCCTACCAGATTGACAAACATCCAACCACAGCCTACGTGAACTCCGCGTTCAGTGTGTGCGTAGACCGGACTGATGTCTGGCTAGTCTAACGAGTGTTTTGCAGGCTGAACGCGCGCAAAACGATCAGGGAGGAACGAGAAGCTCGAGCTCAGGGACCTATAGAGATTCCGACTATTCCGACTATTTTGTGATAATGATGGAGTGGAATGGAAAGCGACACGCCGTGATACTACAACCCCCTCGAGTCGACAGGGCTCACGAGTGTCATCTTGACGCGCCCGCGTTGCGTATTCTTATCCTTCTCTACCTCGATCCTCACCTTGACCTTGACAAACACCGAAATCGCGACCGGCGCCACGTTCGGCGCATCCGCAGAGCGAGGCACCAGGACGGTATAATTCTCCGCGTCGAACTGCACACCGCGTTTGAACGTGACGAGGCCTTCTAGTCCAAGTCTAACAAAAACGAAGGAAGGGGGCATGGATCGTGAGTAAAAGCAACCATCCACGTGGGAACACGAATACCCCCACCCCATTCCGGAACGTCCGAATGACAAACGCTTCCTCTGTGATGCCCTCCCCTGCTGTCACACCACGCTCCTTGACAAACGCCTCGGCGCGGCCCTTGAGCGCCAGTCCGACGTAGAACTCGACGCTCGCGACCCGCCATCTGTGCCATCCGGTGCCGCCGATTTATCACCTCCATCATGCGCTCCACGTTGGACTTCGAGTGAAGTGAGGGGTGCAGCGGGACGTGCGAGATGGCCGCCGCGAGCTGGCGGTGTGCGAGCACGTCTGCGTAGCGTCTGATCGGACTCGTAAAATGCGTGTAGATTGGGCTTGCCAGGCCGTAATGTCCAAACGTGTCTCTGGCGACGCTCCCAGAGCAGAAGTACTCGGCCGAAAGCATGCACCGCGTCGCCATAATACGAACAAGCGTGTTGAACGCAGGAGCAGTGGAGTCCTGTGTCAATCGTAAGGAATCGATCGAAACCACCTGCAGATCAAGAACGCACGACACATGTGTCCAACGAGGCTGCAAGCGCCCCCGAGCTCGACACATCGAGCTTGAATCCCTTCCGTTTCACAAGCACGTCTTCAAGTTTTTCGAAATTCGTCTTTGGCGGGGGTAAATGACGTCTTTACGTCGGTGTGTGATTATCCCCAAAGAATCAGATGACAAGACGCACCTCAATACCGCGGTCTGCGGGAACACCTCGTCAATCTTCTTGGCTACGCTGATGTTCGCAAGCAACATGAATTCTTCCACCAAGCTGTTCGTTTCTCGTAGCTCCTTTTGCTCGACATCGATTGGATCAGACGATTCGGCAGATCCGAGGTTGATCTTCACTTCTGGCGATGCGAGATTCAGCGCGCCGGCTGCCATGCGCTGTGCTTTCAGCTTGATGGCGAGCCCATTGAGAAGCCGAATGGACTGCGTGAGCGAGTCGGTGCGATTCCTTGTCCGATGGCGGTAAGCAGTACTCCGTGTATGCGTTGGAGGGACAGGACTGACGGGTCGTCTTTACGCATCTGTGCCTCTTCGTACTCGAATCCCGCTTTCGAGGCAATAACTGATTTCGTGAACTTGACGTTCATGATGTCGGCGTCGTCAGTGAGTTGCTAAGCCGTCATTAGTCGTCGCGCGTGAGCATCCATCGTTGCGACCCACCCAAATCACGCTGAACGCCAATCGCTCGACGTGCGGTCGAAGAGAACATAGGTTCGTACCCAACAGCCCCGGTAACATGTCGATACGTTTGTCTACCAGATATACCGTCGTCCCGCGCGAGGCAGCTTCACTATCCATAGGGGTGTCAGACAGGACGAAATGAGATACGTCAGCGATATCTATCAGTAACGGTCAGGTCGTCGGGATATCGCACCCAAATGTACTCACGGACGCCCGCCTCAATGTATCCGTTAGGGAGACGACGGGCATGGAGGGCATCGTCGATGTCTTGGCATCCTACAGGGCGGGCGGGCATTCAGTTCATCCTTTGTTTTCAATATGCCAACCACTCACCCGGCGGATCGATGCTGCATATGTCCAGATCCCTCAAGTCCATCCGATCTTTCCATACTGAATCAGTTGGATCCTTGGGTGGGACGACCCACTGATCTCCTTCTGGCGGCAAACAGTCCAAGATAGCCTTCCCAAAGGGTCTGTATGGCACTTCGAACTCCAACAATAGACTTTCTTGCTCCGTTTCCTTGTCTTCTGCCTTTCCGAGCGCACGAACCAAGTGGCCTTCTGGATATCGTGAATGTGCGTCCCATCGGTCGATGGTCACGAGGATCTTTTGGCCAAGGAGGGCCGGAGCTTGGCGAGTACGAAGTCGGATGCGGGGGAGCAATCGGGAGAGCGGGAGGGCGAAAACCGTCTGCGTAGAGAGCGACGTGGACACCGTCGATGGAAGGGACCCCGTGTCGAGGTGGCACACATAACTAAACGAAGAACAATCAGCTCACGCCGAGGAAACAAATCACCAATACAAGGTCGAAGACGTACGCGCGCCAGTTACGTTTGATTATTCCGACGACACGTCCGGTGGGCTGCTTCTCAGCAGAACTCTTCTTGCCGTGGGTCGACCGGAGGGTTCTCGCTTCTTCCCGAAACTTGAAGTCATCCCCATCTGACTCCTCTCCCGAGTCTTCTGCATCATCGTTCTTAAGAGTGGCTGTAGGCGATAGTTAGAGCTCGATGATAACAAGACGGTAACGGTGGTCGACGCACCCTCTTGGTCGACCACTTCGTCGGTTGGCGCCTTCCACTCGCTCTCGTCGAAAACTTCAACGACCACGATATCTCCGTGAACAGCGCGATTCATGTTTTCTCTGCCCACGAGAAGAACAGCCTTTGTGAAAGCTGGGACTGGAACAGTCCCCTAAGAGACGTATCATCCAGGAGGCCGCATGAATCGGCCAACAGGACGAACCTCCAAGTAATTGTATTGGTTAGCGTTGAAGTGACCTTGATGGAGCTCTCCAGCTTTGACGCCAGCGAGAAGGGTGACTGTAGGAAGATACTGAAACGATGTCTCCATCGACTATCGAATTCCGAACGAAATGAGGCGTACATTAGCGTAGAACGCTGTTCTGGCAGTGGTCGCTGCTCTAGTCTGCTCGACGTCGTCCGACCCGGTAGCAGAGAGGATATCCAAAAGTTTTTCGGCCTCTTTCATCCCCTCGACATACCTCCGAACTATTCCAGATAAGAAATGGGACAGTAGACAGGGAACAACACCTTACTTGAAACTGCCGGAATGTTTTCGGCCTCGGCCTTTTGTCGGTTGGCCAAGTCATCCGTGAGGAGGATGACCTGGGGAATCTTACGCGTTTGGCCGCGCACGGGAGGGCGAGCGAGCCCGATGTGGGTATTATACCATTGTGCGCCCCTCCGTATGCCTACATAGATCAACTCCATAAACATCGCCGAGGTCGAATTTGACCCACCTCTGTCGTTACGATCGTTGGGCGTCTCGTTCTCTTCTGTCACGACGGCGGTTTCTCTATGCGAGTGTGAGCAGTAGAAGATGGAACAAGACGACAATACGGACGATCGGAACTCGTTGTAAAACACCCATGTCTTTTTGTCATCTGCCTTGACGAGCGCCTTGAGGCGATTGTAAAGCGGTAGGGATCGGTGTCGGACTTCTTCCAAGACGGTTTGGAGAACGATAATCGGTGGAGTAAAACTCGGAGATTCCATCAGGTCCATCTGACAAAAACGAGGGTCGATGCGGGACGTGTCTAGGAAGGCGAAGCCAACCTGTGCCAGAAACACGTTGGTGTCCGGGAGGACGTAGTGACCCGTCGTGAATTGCTTGTGGGTGGAATCACCCGCAGCGGGCAGGACTTGATTGACTGCACCAGCGCATATCCGACACGCGATGATGCCACAGTATATATCGTTGCGGAGGTAGCGTTCTCGTAGTACTGATGGAGGTTCAGATGCACACAGGGCGGGAAGGGATCGCGAACCTTTAATGACCTTGCCCCGAGAAGTTTTCTTGAAGAACTTGCGCTGCGTCACGACTGCCTCCTCGCGCGGTCGTTTCAGGATCGTTATTTGAGGCATTTCAACTAGTTCGAACAGAACACCAGCCGGGTGTCGGTGTCAACGTCCATCGTAATCCTCTCACGTGACATGGTGATCACACTCAGGGGCTATTGACATAGGTCCACCGCGACATTAACTCATGAAGTCATTCAATGCTGCTGCTGCTGCTTCTTACGATAGTCGCTTCTCAATCTTGACTTCGCATTCATCTCAGGCCGCGAAAGACGAATACCACATCCAGGCTCGCAGCAAGCCCGCCAATCATGCAAAGGCCGTCGAATTGCTGTAAGGTATTGAGGGGTAAAACGATCTCATGCTTGGTACATAAGTACAATGTGAAGCGGCGGTACTATGCACCGGCAATCTTTTGAGCCGGATTGGATTCAGATGTTACATCCTAGGCAAACATTCATGAGGATCAAATCGGACGGTCCCCCGAGTCCCTACGGGTGATTCCAAGTCGCCAGCCCCTCCAGTGCCACAAGATACCAGTGATCCACAATATTATGTCGTCCAGCTCGTTCACTCGCATCGTTCTTCGCGAACGGCCCAAAGCAGAAATTCTTCCAGACACCTTTGAAACGCAGACCGTTTCAAGGGACGTCCTGAAGGCGGGAAAGGGAGAGGTGGTCGTCCAAGTGACGTATCTCTCCCTCGATCCCGCTATGCGGGGATGGCTCAGGGACGCACGTAGCTACATCCCGCCTGTTCAGATCGGCGAAGTGATGCGTGCCCTCGGTCTGGCTATCGTCTTGGAAGTCGGAGAGGGAAGTGTCTTTGAAAATGGGGATCTGGTATACGGTTCAGTCGGTACGTACGATGCATCGCCGCCATTCTATCCCCAGTTCGTGATGCATCCCCCGTTCAGGCTGGACAGAATTTGCCGTTTTCAAGGACGAAGCGTTGAAAAAGATAAGGTGATTCCCGAGGACTTCTGCTCTTAGCATTTCAATCGACACGTTCAAGTCCCCTTCCGGGCACTACCCCTCTAGACTTCTTGAATACCCTCGGACCGACAGGTGAGGTCCTTTGTTGAATAATGGCGTTTCAATTCGATGATCGATCCCTTGACGTCAGGCATGACTGCCTACTTCGTGAGTGGCACCGCGAGCGTCATTTGTTCATGTTCAAGTAGTGATTCGCCATGATTGCGACAGGGTCTCTATGACGTCGGGCAACTCAAGGCTGGTGAGACGCTCTTGGTATCTGGTGCCGCAGGCGCAGTCGGATCGCTGGTCTGTCAACTCGGCAAGCGGGCCGGAGCAAAAGTCGTCGCGCTCGCCGGGACGGACGATAAATGCGCTTGGCTTCAAAATGAGCTAGGCGTCGACGTGGCGTTGAATTATAAGCGTAGCACGTTCAAGCAGGACTTCAAGAACGCCGTCGGGTATCTCGACGTCTTTTTTGACAATGTGGGCGGGGAGATTTTGGATCTAGCGTTGAAGCATCTAAACAAGGGCGCAAGGATAGCGTTGTGTGGTTCGTGTCGCAGCTTCCGCGCATAGAACTTGGATATGCTGAGCATGTTGTTCTAGGAGCCATCTCTGACTACAGTAAGTGGACAATCTCGACATCTTTAAGGGGGCGAATTTGTTCATCACCCAGATTCACCGACGCCGCGTGGCCTTCAAAATTACATGAGCATCATCTCTCAACGAGCCAAGATCCAAGGTTTCGTCGTGTACGTTTCTTTTTTACCACGTCTCGCTTTGTGCGACTCACGCTATGTAGTTTCGATTATGCTCCCCAGTATCCGAAGGCAATCGCCGATCTGGCCACCGGACTCGCCGACGGCACGATCAAACGAAAATTTCACATCGTCGAGGGGTTAGACAACGCGCCAACGGCACTACCAATGCTGTTTTCTGGAGGGAACACTGGGAAACTGTAAGTTTACATTTTCCTGCTGCGCTTTGGAACCCACAATGCGGACCGGATAGGATTGTCCATGTCTCTGGGGAGGCATTGGGACGGCCAAGGTTGTAAGGACATTCACTAGTTGAGCTTTCATCTCTAGACTATATCTGGCCAATAGCCAACGGAAACTCGACCTCCAGGTACCTGAAACAAGAAATGTACTGTACATGATATGTAGATGATGAAATTCGTGCGGTCCAGCGCCAAGGTCCTTCGCAATTCATACTTGCCACCCTTCCTCTTAGCAGCAAACGTCACATCCCTGTTTCCCTAGAAAAACCACCAGCTTTCTGTTGCCTAGACGTTTCTGGCGCCAATTTCCGCCGTCGTATGAGTGAGCTTCTCGTTGAACGATCTCGCAGAGGTCGTATCCTCGCATCGTCCAAGCGCCGAGAGATAGCCTGGCGGGGCGAGACCATGCTCTTCGTGGTACACCTTGTGCGCCCTGAAAAACTCGATGTGCTGTGGGGTCAACGCTATCGAGCGAACAAGTATTCGCGTCAGCTTCTCGCATGCACCTCCGGGTGAGAAGCGCGAAGCACGCACTTCGGGAAGAAGAGCCGAAGAAAACGTCATAAAGGAAGAACGCGAGGAGGGTGGCGGGAATGTTGGTGAGCGCGGAGATCGCAGCGTATGGCCCACCTGCGGCCCGCCGACCCCAGATCGTCATCGCCATTAGGCGTCCGCCCATATCACGCGATGTGTTTGCGGCGACTGAAGAAAAAATGTTTCGATGACTTATATAAGTGGAGATTCAAAGAACGGGGTACGAACTTGCAGTTGGAGCATATCCCCATATGGCCATGCCACTTGCGGTAAGTATAAGGTCAGACGATAAGCTGATACATAAAGTGGACAAGATGTCGTACTAGGTGAATCCGATGACCCATGGGGCCGCTGCTGGTGGTATCATGTGGTTGGTTGGGTCAAGGCACGCACTTATAGCGAGGCCGAGAACAAGGTCCTTTGCTTGCATTGTCAGACCGAACGCCGAGGAAAATCCATAAAACGCTCACCGTCATGAACTCGTTGAGGAGAACTCGGTGGAGATTCGTCCCAGGCAACACATAGAGTGCAAATATACCTGCAGGACCTTCAGGAGTGAACATCAATGTATCGAGGCCTTTCTTCAAGAGGACACTTTCCGCCGCCTTGTGAAGGCTAAATGTTCCGCTCTGAAATTGAACGAGAAGGGACGCACCACAATCATGTCCTTCCACTGTACGTATACGACAAGGCACGCTAGGTAAGCGCCAAATATCTGTGCCAATATGTACCTAGAGTCAGTGTAAGTATGCCAGACATAAAAGATCCCAAATAAAGAGTACATGACGGCCTTTCGCATAGGAAATCCCTTGAACACGACGAATGAAATGGTGACACCAGGACTGAAGTGACAAGCAGAAGCCGCGCCACAGATCGTGATTGCAAGCACGATTCCGATGGAATAAGCAACGCCCACAGTAAGTAAAGCTAGATCTTAGGGTCAGGACGAATATCAACATTGTCGAGACGTGAACTGACAGCCGAGTGGTTGGGACGTGAGATTTCCAACAATGAAAGCGGCTGTTGGTCCAACACCTGGCACAACGGTGTTAGGGACAATACGCTCCTAGGAACCAGGAAGCTAGGCCAACCCGCGTAGGCATATAGAAATACGCCAGTCTACACGCAACCAACTCGTCAGTCGCACTGAGAAAAGATATGAGGACGGTACCATTTCAGCAACCAGTTCTGTAAACAGGTGAGCTTTGGTGTACTTGAATCTCTCCCAACGAGCCATGTATCGCGGTCGGGGAGCAAGATCACGCAGGTGAACCGATGGATAGGACATGGCAGCGGAGAAGGATGGGGGACATATGCCAAAGTTTTGCCAACCATTTAAGTGTCCAGCGTAGCCTGAGAGCGTGTCATCGGACATGAACGGAACCTAGAATATACAGTACTTAGCCAAATGCACGCGATGCGAATCACATGCTTGTATTTATAACATGGTCAATCGAAAGCTTGTTCCGGACCACGCGCTCTCCCACTCCGAGATGGTGATCGCCAATCTGAGCAGAGGAACACGCTGCACGCTGCCTCATTGAACAACTCCGAGGAATGCTCTGTGGAGAAATCTCGAGGATGGAGAAGAAACGAAATCAGCGTGATACTAAACCGCAAAGGGCAGATCTGTTGCCATCTGGCATGCGGTGGAGGCAGGGTACATGATAATTGACGTGTCATATAGTGGGTCTGCAGTGTCCGCGGGATTTGCTGACGCCCCGTGGATTGGCAAGGGTCGGCGCGAAGAGCGAGGTTTTGCGAATCGCAGCTCGCCACCTACCGGTCCTCGCCGGGACCGTCGCCTGCGAGAAAGCATTGGGGAAGATTCGTTGGATCGACCGCACGCCGGTCTCTGCAAGGCGCGTTTCACCGGAATGTAGTGCGTCGGCGCTTGTGCGTTTGGCGATCCCAGGTTGGAACCTCCAGCCAAGACCTCAGGCCTGAGGAATCATGACGGGCCCTGAAACGAATGATGATCAGAGCCAAGTGTGGTTCCGGTGGTTTGGGGACCCCCGCAAAGGGTCAGACGGTGTCTGAGCGAATTCGTCTCTTAGTAAGACGAGCAATGCCATTCTGTCTCCCGGGCTGGCAAACGCGACAGACAGCGTACGGGCGTCGTCGCGTGAGATGATGCTGGTCAGTATATAATTACGAAGCCCACTGAGCAAGGGCGGCAGGACCCCTGCGACCGCATTCAAACTCCGTGGTGGCGCGGTTCAATGCCAACGACGTGAGAAGGAGCGACTAGGGCGGGGCTGCTTGCTGGGCAGGGTCAGGGGTGGATGCGAGCGGGGGTGCTCGGCGTCGTCGTGGGCGTTGGAGAGGCAGTGGAGGGAGTTGGGTGGGTCCTTGGGGTCTCTGAGGGAGCAGTGTCAGGTTCCCGCGGTGGGGGATGGCATGGAGTAGGCCTTGTACTTAGTGAGCGACTTTTCTGCCAGTCAAACGCCCGCACGAAACATAAAATTGTTTTCCTTGGTCTTCTCCTCGTCAGCTTGCTAGGGTTTATTTCTTTTCTTCCCCTTCCAGGCGAAATCCGCGAGTCCACCTCCAATTGCACGCCTTGATCATTATTTCCCCGGGCGGTCTTAGTCGCGTCGTGCTTGCTATCTCTCGTCATTTCTGCTGTCTTTTGCTCTTTTCCTTCATATCTTCTCTCCTTGATTTTTCTTCACTTTCACAATGGCAACTACCTCCCGCTCCAAGCAGGCAAGGAAGGGCATGACAGACCCCACCCGGTATGTCTATACCCGTACCGTCCCCCACATATGTCTTGTCTCTTCGCTTATGCTCTCCGCCTCTCTTCCGATCTAGTCGTCCAGCGTGGTCAACAGGTGCAAGGGCTTCCCCCACTTTCTCTCCAGCCAACACCACTTCCCGTCTTCCAAATGGCCCTCCAGCTCCTCCTCAGGGGAGCTTCCCCCCTTTGCCTGCCCACGCCAATGGCGCTCGCTCTCAAGATGCGGTCCAGGATCGTATCCTGCAGAACCTTGCTGGCTTGACTGTGCGTCTTACATATCCGATTGTGTCCCATGTCACGAGCCCCCATCTTGTGTTCCACACCAGGGCACAACCGTCACCCTTTCGACAAAAACCGGTCAGCGCCATGAGGGTGTCGTATCCTCCACCAATCCCGAGGGCGACACGGCTGGTGTAACTCTGAAAGACGTCAAGGAAATCTCGAAACCGAGTACTCCTCTCAGGGACACTCTCTTCGTCGCTTCCGCCAACATCGAGAAGTGGCAGTCTGGACCAGCCGATGCCAATCTGACCAATGGTGACTGTGAGTTCTCAGGCCTAATACAATTGCTACGAGACTGATCTCCGCGCCTTTCATATGCTCCCTGTTCTAACCTCCTGCGATACTGATGGACCACTTTTCGTACCAGCTTTTCGGACGGATTCTGACATTAGCAAGGGGAAGATTGCGCGGGAGCGCGACCTACAGGCATGGCAAGCCTCAGAATCGCAGGCGTCACCCGGCGCACCCCCAGTCCACCACGAAGGGGTCGGAGATGAAGCTACATTCGGACCGGGTGCATCCAACAACACTTCCTGGGACCAGTTCGCAGCCAACGAACAGATGTTTGGTGTTACGACGTCTTTTGACGAAGAGGTCTATACGACCAAACTCGACAGGTCGGCAGCAGACTTTAAAGAGAGGGAAAGAAAGGCGCAACGCATTGCTAGCGAAATCATGGGGGTATGTCCTCGCAACATGATCCGTTAAAACCGCATGCTCATGACCTTCGCGTTAGAGTGTCACCAATAATTCACATATAGCCGAGGAAAGAAATATGAATCTCGATGACAGCGGTGTCAACGAGGAAGACAAGTACACTTTCCCACTCCCGCCCTGTGTACACGTCCTTATAGTGCATCATAGGTATGGTGCGGTTGTCCGCGGTTCGAATGCATATATCCCCCCAGGTGCACGCAAACAACAACAACAGCAACAACCTTCTAGTTCCGCTGGGGCTCCGCCCGTCAACAGTCCACCGCCGAAAACCGATATTCCCAAGGTCTCCGTCAATGGCCCCGACGGAACAGCGGTCGCTCCGAAAGAAGTGCCTCCGACTGCGAAATCGTCCTCCCCAGCGCCGTCCACGGCGTCAGTGAACAAGGTAATTCTCGGAACATCCAGCACGAAACCCGTCTTCTTGCTTGTCATTCTTACATCTACCGTTGCCTTTACAGCCGCCAGCAGATCCTCTTCCAGCATTCCGCGATTTTGTAACGAATGAACGGCAGCGCTTGACCCAAAAGAAGCAGGCTCTAGTCAAAAGCGAAATGGACAAGCGCAAAGCTGAGCTACTCAAGTTCTCCCAGACGTTCAAGGTCTGTGGCTCGCTTCTCGTCGACCATTGCCTGTGATGTATTCGGCACCATTCAGCTCAACAAACCTATTCCTGACGATCTGGTACCTATTCTGGCCAAGGACGAAGAGAAACAGCGGCAGATTCGCGAAAAAGCTTCTCAGGATGCAGCCTCAACAACGGCGCGAGCCATCGGTGCTGTGGGTACACTTAACCCGTCTCCGAGCGCTTCGCGCGTGCCACAAATACCTGTCTCTGCCAAGGTTGCCCCTGATGGGATGCGGAAACCTATCTCAGTTGCTGCTGCCTCGACGAAGCCATCTGCGCCGACTGCATCGGCTTCCACTTCCAAAGTAACCCCTAAAACATCGGACCCTGGCAAGACGAGCGGCAAGCCGACGATCAACATGTACATTCAGCCCATACCACCTTTCAAAGGGATTAAGACGAAGTCACCCAGCCCACCAAACGGAAGCTCGTCGACTGCTACAGTACCTACTTCTCCCACCTCAACGAACCGACTGAACGCAAATGCGTCGTCCTTCCGGCCGAACCCAAAAGCCAACGCCTTCACCCCTGTAATAACGCTTGCACTGTTTATCCCGCCTGCCAACACTGACGCTGGATGGCTTGTCTGTTTATATAGGGTCCTACATCACCTATTCCCAGCACAACCTCTGCTTCTGCCTCGACATCACCACAAGTCAAGCCGGCTGAATCGGTGAGGTGGGCGAGTTATCGATTTTGTGTTGCTCATGTTGCTCCAGGCTCCAGCTCCCAATCCGTTCTTCGGCACGAAGGTCGTCAAAAAAGTTACCGTGCATGTCAAGGATGATTTCAACCCTTTTAAACACAACAAGGTTGTAGAAGCCAGTAATATAAGTATGTGACAATCCGTATGCTGTTGTGCAGCATTCTTACCCGTTTTAGCCGCAATGTGGCCGTATAGTGGCAAACGATACACAAACATGTTCCCTCCCCTGCCTCACCAACCACCTCAGCAACCGGCCCACGTGGCGCCACCCGGACCGCCACCAGTGACTCATCACCCTTACGAGGAAGGGAGCGAACAGCGCGTCATTTACGTTCCTTACTACCATGGACAGGTGAGAAAAGTTGTCTTCTTCGAACGATTGTAGGAACCAATCCCTGGTTTTAGCATATCATCCCCGGCATGGCTCCACCACCACCTGGTGCCTTTGTCTCGGCACCTTTCATGCAACCAATGCCTTACCCACCTGCCATACCACCAAATGCTCAACGTAAGTAATCGGCCATGTTTGGTGAGCGACAGCTGACCAATCTGTTAGCTATGTACGCTGCCTCGCCAATGCCACAAATGCCGCGTACGTTGCATTGTGTAACAAGTGCGAGCTCATCACTAACCACATTCTTGCTCTAGCACCACAATACATGCCACCTCCTGGCACGTACCCACCTCCGCCAAACGGCGCAGGTCCTCGTCCTTCCATGCCTCCAACCCCTACCCCGATGCACGCACATCCATACTACCACCAGAGTCCACAACGTGAGCCCTAATTTCAGTATGATTGCCTCGGATGGCTCAGACATTTTGTAGTGCAACACGCCGTTCCGTATCCTATGATGATGCCACCGGGTGGCCCCAATGGGCCTCCCCACGCGTACGAGGCAGGCCCAGCTCCACCACAGATGGGTGGTGTTGGCCACGCATGACGTGACCTTACCACGCCATTCCTCCACTTTTTTTCCTCGTCACACTACCGTTGTTGTGAGCTCTACAGCGATTGTGCCAGCCCTTGTTGTACGTGACATTTGCGAGGCCGAGGAAGGCGCATCCTAGGGTCTTTAGTACTGTAACTACAATGTTCTGGCATAAATCACTTTGGATACTGCGAGTGCACGGAGCAAGCAGAGCGCGTGGACAAACGGAACCGTGTAGCGGCGGACCACAAAAATATGCGCTCCATCGTTTTTAAATCAAAGTAACACAACAGACACATGTAGGCTATTTGCAGGGCACATCATAAATGTGGTCTGTGTGCAGGCCTTGAAAGATATCAGGCACACCATGTTGAATCCTTACCACTCTGGCCTTTTGGCTTAGATCAAGTGTAGTATCTATTCTTAATAGTTTAACCACTATTATGAGCCCTCATTCTTTGGTTATCTAAGCTGGCATTGTCAGAGGATTCCCTCACCTTGTCTTCTCTTTGCTCTCTCTCCACTAGGCATTATTCTCAGCAAATGGAATACAATCCTATGACAACATGTATGACTTTACAGAGAGTGGTACAGCTAACACATATCTAACATAATTACACATACGGTTTCTTGTTCTAGATATTCCCGATACGGTAGTAGAGGGTTTCTTTGTGGGGCTTCCTTAAATCACCTCCTCGCAGGCCGATGTTTTTTTTGCTTTTACTGTTTGTTTCTATTTATTTCACTTTTTAGTAAATTAATTGCTTTTGTATGTGTCCGCGCTGTGTTGTCGACTTGTCTCACTCCTAGTCGTCGCTCGCTCCAGTTTCCTCGTTTGAGTCGCTCAGGTCTGCCCATGCGTGTTAACTGGGTCGTCGTTCGTGGTCGTTTCGATTTCTCTCGCGATCGCTGTGTTGTGAACTCTCCTCTTGCGCTTTCTTGCACCTCTCATTCAAGTGAGCTTTGTGCTGTCATTCAGGCGGTGCATGAAGGCTCTTCCTTCACTGCTGATGTATCTGTGGACGTTGCTGACATTGACTGCGATGTCATTATTGGTCGTGAGTGGCTTTCCTTGTTGCGTCTCGTCGCCTGTGATCTCGTGCCCTCGGGCGGCGCTGTCTTGCATACCTCGTATGGCGAGGAGTCTTTCGAGGGTCATACACCCGGAGTTCCTTGTGTTGATGTTTCCCGTCTTGGGTCTGACAATCGATGTACGCGGGGACGTTCTGGTCGACATATCGTGCCTGCGCTCTGTTCTGGCGGTTCGGATGTCACTCCTTGTGGTTATGTTCCGTTAAGTATCCATTTTCGTTCTGTGGAGAGCGCTGGCCAACCTCTACTAAACCACTTCTTCACAGTCCGGGTCTGATCGTGTTGGCTGCCGCGATGTTAGCACCGACATCGATCACTGAGAGGACCTGGTCCTGCACCTTACTGATTTTATTCCGCATGATGACGCGCAGATTTCAGTGGAACGGATGACGTTGATTGCACATGTCGCTGGGACCCGTCTCCTCGGGATATGGTAGCGCGGCGTAAGTTTCACTTTTACACGATTTTTAAGACGGGCTATGGTAGCGACGATCTTTAATCTTACTACCCTTCTTCCGCCATTGGGACTGTACATGGACAGGGTCAGTAGGACCACTATTCCACCTTTGCGCGATGTGAAAACAAAAAAGCAGAATTTGCTCAGTGAGGCCCCTCTGGGCCAGAAAGGGCCGTATCGGGTATTGCCACGGATGTGGCGCTCCATCTGTTATTTAACCCAATAATTTATCCAGCGTACAGAGGGATCCCCCAGACTTGTACAGTACGACAGCACGCTTACCGGACTGGGGGACTTTACTGGGGCGCTGTGACCCCTGGCCAGTCCTGGACTAGGGCCAAGTGGTTTACTGATGACTGGGCTTTCTTCAGATGACAAGGATGAAGTCGATAGCAGCATTGAAACTTTTGAGAACCTCACTCTGTACGTTAGCAAATCATGTATCGCATATTCCATTGCTCGCATTCGACCGCCTGAATTTCGCTACGTGGTGACTGGAGTCCCGACATGGGCTATTTCCAAATGGAGTATCAAAATCGGCGAATTTCAATTTCAAATCGAGCGCGGTTGTCCGGCTTTCCATAATGACCGGCTCTTTTCCATTACATATATGTAAGCCTTCCTTTTTCGACCTGTGGTTCACATGCACAAGTGCTTGCCCTGAAGCAAGCGGCGGGAAAGTCGTTCAAGTTGAGCCCTGCACGCTCAGTTCTGGGTTCTCTTATCACTTTCAGCGGTGTCCGAGACTGACATAGGTTTCAGCATCTTGAATCTCACCCAGGACCCTGCTACTCATATCTTTCTGACGCCGAAGTGATAGTAATACGATGTCCGGGTGAGTTCTACCTGGTTTTTCCTTTGTTCACGGTTGACTGTACACTCAGATACAAGCCTCGCGATGGATTTCCTGACTTCGGACCCGACTTGGCTGGAGGTTTATCCACGGGGCCGTTCGTCGACTACGGGTGTGTTTCTCAACGATATCGTCAGGGAGGTTGCTCACTACCGTTCCCGGTCAGGTCGTCGTCGTCGGAAGACACTCCATTGCTACAAGGGAAATTAGGCCGCACGATATCTGCAACCACATGCAAGCAGTTCGCATACAACTTGCTCGCGCTGTCGGTCTTCTTCTTCGTCCTCGTCAATCTATACCTGCACCTCACCAACTGTCCCTTGTATCCGTCCACCATGGAGGCCATTCGCCGCGAATGGGACAAGGATGCGATGCAACACAAGCTCTTCCGGGAAGAATGGCGACTCGAAGAACAGGAACACGCACTCGTTCTGGAGGAGTGGGAGCTTCGAAATGAATGGCACGACAAGAAAGTCGCACACAAGATCCGGGACGAAGAAGAGCGACAACAAAGGGCCCGGAAGGAGTGGGCCGAGGAAGAAGAGACGCACAGGCGCGAGTGCGAGGAGATGGAGCGCCGTGAAAATCAACGTCGAGAGCACGAGAGGCGAAAATGGCAACGTGAAATCGAGGACCACGATCAAATCGAGCACGAACGCAGGAAACGAGAGGATGAAGAGCGCCAGAAGCTGAACATGTTCTGGGGAGATGTCGAGGCGCACTCCTGCATCACGTACGGGACCAGGGAGTACACCGCATACCTGATGAACCTACCTGCAAGCTGGGAACACCGCGTAGAGGCGTGTAAGGTCACTCCACTCGAAGTTCACGGATTTTCGTACTTCCCAAAGAGTTGCGAAGACAAGGTAGGTGCCATCAACCTGAACTACCCAGGATTGATATTTGTTTAGGGTCCTGGACTTGTCGTCGGAAGATGGGAGATCAGTCAGCACGAACCAGACTGCGCACCCTTTTGGATCTGGTACAATGATAAGGAAAGACTTTCACCGGCCTGCTGACGTGGCGTAAACGGCAAAACTGACAATCGCACAGGGTTGCATGTCGCCTGGATCAGGAAAACGGGTGAGCAAGAACTCTGAATTTTGGATCCTTTGTCTCACTTCGCGCACCAGAGGATTGAGCAATACCTGGAAAATCTTTCGAAGGGGAGCGACTGGCGGGAATTCTGCGCCACGACGCCAGCTCGTTTTCATGGCTTGGAGTTTTCAGGCGCACAGGAATGTGTTCAAATTGTACGTTGTGCCAGCTGGAATCGTTCCGGAGACACTGGACGGTTTACCCCTACCTCCAGAACACAGGAGCGTTTGGCTACTGGGAAATCGATGACAGTAGTTGTTAGTCTGAAAAGGCACGTCCGACTATCCCATAGTTTCCTTCAAGTTCTGTATGATTTCGAGTCCAAGTGTATGCAGAGCGTAGTATCGCTCCGTTCCTTTCTTTGCTAAGCATGTTTGACTCGCCTCGACCCGTGAGATCGCCTCGACGTTACACAGCAAAACTCTGGCCAAAGTTGCCAACCCCGCTTGTTTTTCCAGTTTACATAGCAAACACATCAGGGTTTATGACATTTTCACGATATGAAAATGGCGAAAATCTCGAGGAAATTAAAAAATTTACTGGAAAACCAGCACTTCTTGTAAACGCTGAGATAATGTCATTAACCCCGATGTGAAACGGTACAACCGTCGCTTTACTATTCTCTGACCGACAGAAGTCATCTAATCTTCTCATGGTGAAAAAATACCAAGGGTCTGTGGGTCCTCTGCACACAGCTTTCCTCCCCTCCTGATAAGAATCACGTCTCCCCAGCAATCATAATGGATACGATCCTTATTACAATCCTTGTCCGTCGTACTCGGCGGTCGTGAACAGGTGCGTGGCTCGGCTGGTTTCAGTGGCCTGCTTCTCACTGCATGGTGTCGGTCCCCGTCCCTGCACTTTTCAGACCGTTAGATAACGATCCATTGCTCTGGGACAGGACGAGGCGTCCTGGGAATTGGCAAAGGGTCGCCAGAGTCGTAGTCTTCAGCTTCCTCGCGCTGATGTTCCTGGGCATGATCCACCCGACGTACCTGCACCTCAAGTTGTGTCCGCCGGACCCGGTCACCTGGGAGGCCCTTCGTCGGGAATGGGACGCAGAGAAGACCCACCGTGATGCCATGCAAGACGAGTGGCGACGGAAGAACGACGAACAGGCTGAGAAGGAGCGAGGGTGGAAGAACGCGGCCGAGCAGCACCTGCTCGAGGTGGCGAGGCAAGAGCGCGAGGAGCGCGGACGTCAAGGTGCCGTGAGACGGGAGTGGGACCGCGAAGCGGAGCACCACGCGCGCAAGGTCGAGGAGGCGCTCGAGCGGGAGCGGGAGCGAAGGCAGTTAGAGCTGGTGCGCTGGCGGCGGGAGCTGGCGGAGCGCGACCGTCTGGAGGAGGAAGAACGGCAGAAGCGCCACATGTTTTGGGGCGATGTTGAGCGTCACGGGTGTACCACGTATGCGACGAGGTCGTACGCCGCGCGACTGATAAATCTACCCTGGGACTGGAGGCACCGGCTGGCCGCGTGTCAGGCGACGCCGCTCGAGATCCACGGAGTTCTCTGTCTACCCACGAGCTGCGAAGATAAGGTGCGTGGTTTGTTCGGAGGACGTTTTGGAACTGACATCACGCCGACGATAGGGCCCTGGCGTCGTGATTGGCCGATGGGAGAACAATGAACAAGAACCAGACTGTACCACGTTCTGGGCTGAGTACAATGACAAGGTAGGCTCGTCGGGTACCACGAGCAATGTGCGTAGAGCTAAAAAGTAATGCAGGGCTGCACGTCGCCAGGCTCGGGCAAAAAGGCAAGCCTCGATTCCACGTTGACCGGCACTGGAGGACTCGGACTGACCACGTCATAGTATGTCACGCAAAGCTGATGAATCTCCCTGAGCACGGTAGCTGGAAACAATTCTGCGCCACGACTCCGACTAGCTTCGATAACATGCACTTCCCGGCCGCCCAGGAGTGCTTCACGTCGGTATGTGCATCCCGGGAAACCAGAAATGTCGACCGGATGTCTTAACGTCTCCTACAAGATTTGGGGCGTCTATGGCCAATGGGAAATAGAAGATGGCCGCTGCTGAATGCGTCGTCGGGTACTTGCTGTCTGTGAACATTGCTATCAAGTTATCGCTATCTCGTCAACTCGTGACGTTTTCAGACTGCTTTCTATGCTATGCGCGCATTTGTACTCATACTTTTCCGTTCTGTACCATTATGATGGAGACGTCCAATGGATTGTTGGGTGATGTCACTTGTAAGCGAGAAAACATCAACCGGAGCGCGACTCATACACACATCATAGTCCTTGATCATGTCTTCATATCGTCAGTACGCAAACCCTACCCTAGCGAATCCACTCCCATCTCTTTGAGGAACAGCGAGACTCTGTTAGGTGTCCATGTGACGCGTGACTGATGAATTGATCGAAATGCCCGACAAGTGTTATGTAAAATTCAATGGCCCTTCGGGCAACCCTGGACCCGCGAGTCCTTTTGTAGAGTACTGAGCGTATATGCCCGAGGTGTACGGAAGTGACGCGTCTGCATATGTTGTCGTAGCACGCCTGTAGTTATTAGCTCTCGCCCCAGTCTCCAAAAATACACCTGTTTGAATAAATAATGCACCCTTTCTGACAGATACCATTCATTGTTTGATACGAAAAACCGAATCATCTTACGCTTCGACACAGGGGCGAAACTGCCGAGACGTCGAGGCAGTCGGTTCCTGCATCCCGCCCTTGAACACAACACGTATCGTATCACGAATATCATCGCCCCCTTGTACGACGCGCGATCGTAGCCGACAGGCAGAGCATAGGACAGCCGTTGGAAAGTGGTACGGTACTGCCTGACCGGATCGACACCGGCACACTTCGAAGGAAAAATGGCCCACGCGCAAATCGCGCACTCAACTGAGTCGAACGAGCTCGGCTTATTGGAGCCTACGACTCCTTTGCGATTTCAACTTTCTCTTCCCAACGCGTCAGCTGGGGAAAGTCCTGCGCCCCGTGACCCTTGTCGCCATCAACCACTTGCTGGATCCTCTCTCACTGTTGTCAGCGCGATCTTGCTGTGCGTGACGTCACACTGCCTGGTTCGTTTTCCCTGAGCCACACATGCTCTCAGTTCCTCCATCCAATCGAGAGAGGCGGAAGGCTTTGCGCGCGGACGTTCCGGCACTTGGGAGTTGTTCGGAAGAGATAGTGATGAGGACCACACGAACAACGACCGCGCAACAGATATGCCCGTTTATCTTCCCTGGAGACGGTAACTCCATAGTTAGCGCACATCACAAAGAAATGTTCCCTCATCAGATACAGAAACTGTTCCACGAACTGAACGACAGCTGGTAGCAACACGCCAGATGGATGAGTGACACGGTTGTCAAGCGCCATAGCGTAGTTCCCAACGAACTCAAAAACGCGGCGTAACTCTGCGAACATGACAACGCGGTCCAACAGGCTGGTCAACCACGACCCACCAAGCATCTAATGGTATCGTTGTTAACACATTTATAAACCAGAACAGATCTAACACGCGCCTCTCATATCGTTGTGGTTCTCGCCCGAGCGGGCGGGTCGAGCCACGAACATGACCCGAAGACTAGGGCGACCCCCTATGCAAATCAAACTCCACATCTGGCCTGATTCCAACAGACCGGTCATCCAATATAATCATCGTTAATAGTTTTATAAAGAACTGACCCCACACGCACCATCGTTGTCGTTCGAGCCACGACACAACCTGAAGAAATGTAATTCACACTCCGAACTCCGATGCCGTTAAACGACGATACGACATCCGACCGTGTCATAAACCTGGAACCCTAATCGTGTCCAGGAATCTTGCGAGAGGTCGAATTCAGTCTGCAAGTTACCGTTATCTCCCACCTTTCAAAGGCTGCGGAAGTTTTGTGAGCTGGTAGTCGCTCTTCACTACAAGTGGGCGTGGAGCGACACGTGCTGCGTGAATCAACTCGACAAAGGGGTCCAGCAGGAATCGATCGTAGCGATGTTCAAGTGGTACCGACGCTCGTCCCTCACGATCGTATGCCTACTCGGGGTTCTGTCGGAGTCCCAGGAGGCTGGTTACCTCTGGAGGAGTATCTGGAATACGCGTGGGTGGACGTACCAAGAATATATCGCTTCCAATGTCATCCAGATTTATACCGAGGACTGGAAACCATACCTTGGATTACAGGTCTTCAACCACAAAGAATCACCTGATGTCCTTTCGGAGATGGAACAAGCAACGGGATTTACCACACAGCAGCTGATAACTTTCCAACCTTGGACAGGGCGCGCGAGGAAGACATGGCTTACTCACTCTTCGGAATCTTCAATGCCGCACTTCCAATCATATACGGTGAGGGGAATCAGGCAATCGGTTGGCTGCTTGAGCATATCCTGACGCGTTCAGATGACGTCGCCCTTCTCGCATGGACCGGATATTCAGGGAATCACTACAGCTATCTTCCCGCCGAACTAAAAGTCTACGACCAAATCACGCTGATGCACGTCCCATCATCGATCGAGGCGGCAGAGATGGATGCCAGTGGCATGGTCTCGGCGTTGTGTGTGTCCTTGCCAAACTCTTCTCTGGCTGCTTCCATGTATCAAACACTCGATGACCTCCCTTCACACTCTCTTGTAGCTGGTTGACTCGGGCTTCCAGATGTTGCTTTTCTCCTCGGCGACGTTTCGCGTCTGTCGGAATCACATCCAGAGTCCGGCCTCCATACGTCATGCGACGACACCCATGCTCGGGGACGTCGAGATCAAGACCGCGGACCACCTTGATGGGATAGAAGGCTTGCTCCTCATCCATCCTTGAATCGACCGCATTCGTGTGGAAAGGCGACGTCGTGTGTTGGATAGGCGCCGACGCCCTTGACCATCTCCAGTCATTTCGAGCATCCTAGTGGAGGGGGCCCGCCTCCGACGGGTCCCGCGCTTCTCTTTAGGAAGGTTTGCGGCATACTCTCAGGCTGAGCTCGCGCTCGGACTCGAAGGGCTGTACGCGCGGCCGGCGAGATCCTTGTCGTAACCACCAAGACCGAAAACGCGAACGCGCCCGGCCTCTGGACAATTTTTCGTCGGTACCACGCGACGCTACAAGCCAACCCATTTTCAATGTCTACGATCGGGTGCAGTAACCACAATCTAACCCAACTATCTGCAACATATTGCACATCACCCGGAGATCATCGTCTTTGGTGATCTTCAGATCAGTGCTCTTTCGGCCTGCCAACAACAGAGGGTTAAGCTGAGTGCCAGATGGGTAATATACCTCCCCCTCTTTTCCTGCCCAGTCAAAGTCGATTAAGATCACCTTGTTCCCCTCAGAGATGATGACGTTCGCCATGTGTAGGTCTCCATGAACCAGATCCTCGGCGTGGAAAGATTGGACGAGATTCTGCAGCTGCGTCTCCCATCCGCTCTTGATTTGGGTACTCGGAACACGTTTAACAAGCTCCATTGCTATACCGAAGAAGCCTCCTGGGAGCCTCTGAAAACCCAGCAGCTTCGGCGCATGACCACGATCTGCACAAAACTTGTGGAGTTCGTACGAGTAACTCTTTGTGAACTTGACGACGATTGTCTCTTCCTCGCCACCCTCGGTCGTTGTCTCAGCTATGTAAAGGTTAGAAGCCGGGGAGGGGAACAACCCGGCAATCTTGAACTTGATAGGTGATTGGGAGCCAGGACAAGATAGGTTTGAAATATAAGGTAAAACACAGCTGCCTTGGACTTCGGCAGGGGGATTTGCAAGTAGTTGCATGGCATCTCGGTCGATGCGATCGAGGAGGACCAGCGCCGCTATGAAGGCGTTGTAGAGAGGTTTGTGGCCCTTACCCGGAATACACGAGAGTCCAGGCGTGAGGGGATCGACCTGCCATCCACCTTCCCGATCGTTGTATATCATACCGTAAAACGTGACGTAGTGACCTAGCAGGATTGTCAGCTGTACGTGAA
>JBBPMC010000289.1:8549-27658 GCA_038090115.1 Strobilomyces echinocephalus | reverse complement strand
TAGTTCCTGTGTTGATCTGGGAGGTATTGTTGTCATATCCCCAGCTTATAGTCAGCTTTGGGCCTGGCGGATTGATCGCTTATACGAATCCTAGCAAGTTCGTGGTTGAATCCGAGAACAAACGACAACTGGAGCCCACCGCGAGGGGTTGGTTACCACCCATTCATCATCTTTAGGCAAGTACTGCGCCTAACATCAATCCCATAAATCCTTTACCCCCTATCCCTTTCCATCATGACTAGTGGAACATCATCAGCTAGTCAATCACAACAATATATGCCTGGCCCTAAGAGCCGAGATGCCCCTGAAAAGTTCAAGGGAGACTATCGAAAGGTCAAACACTTCCTCCAGCACTATGAAAGGTTGTTGGCACAATGCCGCATTACCGATGACGAGGAGAAGTGCCAGAACATTACCCTGTACTGCTCGACAGCAGTCACTCATTTCATCACCGTACTACCAGAGTACAATAGCAATGATTTGGCTGCCCTTAAGGCCCAACTTCTTCAGCACTATGATGCTAACCTTGAGGAGGTTTGCTATAATATGGCCGACCTTGAGGAGTACGTAGAGCGCAAGGCCAGAAAGTCTATTCAGTCACTGTCCCAGTGGAGACGCTATGTGCGCAAGTTCACCACCATCGGGCAATGGCTCAAGCTTGCTGGAATAATCACAGACAGAGAGTATAAAATACAATTCTGGCTTGGTGTACCAGACAATGTCAAGGAGAAGATCGAAACCCACCTCTTGGCTGTCGACCAAGCTAGAGACCTCTCACAACCATTCCCAGTGAAGGATATCACTGGAGTCATGGAGAAATTACTCCATCAACAAAGGTTTGATGCTAAGCGCATTAAGGTCAAGTCTTCTAGGCGAAGACGTCGTTACGACTCAGACTCAGACAGTGGGTCTGACAGTGGAAGTGACTCATCCGAAGAATCTAGTTCTGAATCATCAGAGGATGAGCCAGAGCATTACCAGCCTAGGAAACATGAGGTCAAACATAGACACAAGACCTCTAACAAATCAGGAACTACTACTCAGAAGAGGAACAGATCCCCAGAATCACCCCCTGTAAGCCCTAAAGGCACTACCAAGTCTGTACTACCTAAGGATTTTCTCAACGGGATCATTGAGTAGATGAGTTTGCTGAAGATTGACGACCCAGGGTATGCACGCGCATATCTTAAGGCCGTAGCCATAAACCCCACCGTGGCTGAGATATATTTGAAGCCGCAATTACATTCCAACGGAACTACTACTACGACAAGTAATCGACGACCTCCATGGGACTCGAACGGGAACGGGAACACGCCCCAACAAAGTGCACAACGAAATACTACCAATGAAAACTCGACACAGAACCAGGCACAGACCTTCATTTGCAAGGCATGCGGCAATCCAAGACACGGCATGAATAACTGCGCTGTGCTCGAGTCGATGCTATCGAACAGATCATTAGTAAGGAATGGATTCGGGCGAATATGCCTACCCGGAACGAACTACCCCCTGCAGACGCCGGGGGGACGCTCTCTTCTTGAAGCGTACCAGGGAGCGCAGCACCGGGACACCGGGACCATGCAGTGCAGCTCCAACTTGGTGACCATCAGCCACGCCCTGCAAAGACGAGGCACGGGCTATTTCGTTGTGCCAAACGTGAGTGACCGCGAAACCGACGACGATGGTGAATGGTTTGCTTACTTCGAGCCTTCTGACCTGGAGGACGACCAATCCGACGTTGAGGAGGACGAGTGCAGCGAAGGTGACAGAGGGTACACCTCCGACACCATACCTTGATGCTATCGAGCATTTGAGGCAATCCGAACCGAACCAGCGATGAAGAGCACTCGCCACGACGTCTTCGATGGCATGTACATCCCGCCACGAAAGAGGGACACGGCCGCATTAAAAGAGGTTGCCAGGGAAGCAAAACCATCAGAAAGAGTGTTCTCACGACATAACGAGGCCGTACTCACCAAAGACCCCATCCCAAACAACGCTCCTACCCACCAAGTCGTCCTTCGATGTGACGAAAAGCCGTACGAACCTGAAAAGAAGCCGTTAGTACGCATCGCGAGTGGGGGACCTCAAAAAGAAAACGCACCTTCAAGACCGCCGCCAAGTCAGCGTGACTCAACGATGGCCCCAACTAAGCCCCACCCTGGATGGCGCCCTGCCCGTCGTGACGGTGACGGCGATGTACAGATGGGGGACGCTACAAATGAACGGCAGAAAAGATGGGGGGGGGAAGAATGAAGTCAGGAACGTACCTGACGCTAATAAAGGACTGAAAGAGACAGCGGCGGACCTACCCGAAGAGATTAAAAGTCCCGCTGTCAGATGGTCGGAGTTGGCCCTGTCACAGAACCCCCACAGCGTGCTTGCTAAGCTGCTGCGCACAAATATCTGCTTGACAGCCGGCGAAATACTCGGCAGCTCACGTGAATTGAGTACGCTGTTAGCCGATCAGATTAAGCTAAAAACGGTAAGTGCTGCCGCGATGCCGCAGGCAACAGCCCATCATGTTGAGGCACACGCAGTCACGGACGCCAGGCAATCAGCTGTGGCTGTGCTGATTCTGGCCCTATCAAATGAGTCACGGAGACCTGGTGTACCCCTCCTCGAGGTGGACACATCTTACCGAGGAACTGACATCCCCGCCATCATTGATTCCGGTAGCGAGGTAAACCTAATCTGGCGATCTGTGTGGCATGATTATATCGGCGTACCTGTAGATGTCATGGAGTCAATCGAACTAACCGATGCCGGAGGTCACACGACTACCCTAAAAGGATATATCCCGAAGCTTGAGTTGCGCGTCGGAGGACTCTGGACATGCGGAGACTTTTGGGTATTAGACAAATGCCCACCCGCAATATTATTAGGGCGAGGCTGGCAACGAGCCAACCTCACATCCATCGATGAATGACCAGGAGGCACCTACCTCCGGTTCACGCACATCAATGGTGACCCAAATTGCGTAGTCAAATCACTCGTGTCACCTGCCAAGGAATGAAACTCCAACGGAGCTGTCACGTCAACGTCAAACAGCCACGCCAATTTAAGTGAGACAGCGTGGCATCGTAATCGATCAGCCACCGCCTATTTTGCCATATCGGGCGATAGGCATAGTACAGACCCTAGCAGCGAGCTGACTCCACCGAGCGGGTCCCTCCCAATAAAATGTGTAGTTAGTAAAATGATCATGTGGACGACAATGAATGACGACTATAAAGACGATGCCGCCATCAACTTCCGGCTCTGGAACAACGGAATGTCAAGCATTCTCAGCCGAGCCTACTGCTCAGCTTTCCAGCTGGACCCTGACGTATTCTTACCCAATCGTCGGTTCGCACCCTCTCCCACGGCCGATAATAGCCGTGCCGGCCATTGCCCTTCAATCCTCACTACCCCCTATGGCAATAGCCTTGCCAGCTGCCTGATCCTCAACGCAGCCCAATTCGACTCCCTCCGCCACATGTATGGGAACGTGGAGGAGGACTACCAGCTCCAGTACGTGCTAGCTGTGAACCTGCCACAGGTCGACAGCACCGTGCCGGATCTATCCGTTTTGATCGCCACCCTCCCTCTGCCCCACGACGGGCACAAGATCCGATTGCTGGCTCTCTATGCGATCTACTATTGAAGTGACGTCAACGCGGCACGCCCCTTCCAACCCTTCATTCCGGATTACTTCATCCATTCCCAGCGCCACTTCCAGGCTCCCCTTCGCCCTACCACTCCCCGCTACTGTCTCCCGCCTGCGTCTACTCTCCCCTCCATCAGCGAGTACTGACAGGTCCACGATGGGCTGACCCTCTTGGCCAACGCCATCTACGAGCACCTCAAGACCGCTGGACTCCCCAGAGATGAGAAGAACGGGGAGGATGAGAAGGTGAAAGGCGGAGACGAGAAGGCGATAGGTGCGCCCATCAACGCACCCACCCCACGCATCCTCCTTGTCACACTCGGACCAAACGGCGAGATCGATTTCGAACCGTTCACATGCCCTAGGGCACCATCCCCCGTCAACTCTGATTCCTCATCCCCTAGCGACGACACCCGCTACTCTATGGACTACCAAGTCGGACGCGGCCCCATCCACATGCACACCACTTGCCAAGGCCGGTATGGTCACCAACACAACCACCGTCGCCCTTCCCCGACCTTGTCTATCCACAAGGTATGCCCGTCCTAGATCCCCGCCTAATCCATAGGCTAACTGTGAAGCCACCAGACTTTGACACACCGGGTACAACCCCAGAGCTCTCGGCCTCTGAAAGCAGCAAAGACGAGGCCATGGCCGACCTCCCCAACTATTCGGACGACGAAAGCGACAAGGGACCCCTCCGTGATGAAGAAGGCGACGCCGTCGCAAGCTTCTGGGACGACAACGATGAGTACCCCCACCCGGATCTTTTGGACCCCCGGATCAAGTACAACGTGAACATACCACATGCATCGCGTCTACCACCTTACACCCCACTTTTTGATCCAACCGAGGTACGCACCAACAGTGTGCCCAGACTCACCTGTATCCCCTTCGTTCAAGGATACTTCGACGGCTAGGAAAGCTACCACCCCACCGCCCATTACGCCAGCAGAGCTCTACCACCCCCACAAGAACTTGACCCCAACTATCACCAGGTCCCATTCACAGGCCAGTACAACGCGGTCCAGACCATGTCGGTTACATTCACCGCAAGCACACTCCTCCAGGAGTTCAAGGCGTACCAACGCAAGACCTGCGACTTCAACAGGAAGCCGTGAAGCAAACTCCTTTCACACTACCTGCCCTGTATCTACTTCTGGCGACTTCCCTCCTACTCACTCCATATCTTAAGGTCTACAGGTACAGTACACGACCACCTACCAGACCTACGCCACCTGCGCTCGAAATGCAAGGACCTGTACCAGCAAATCCACGGGCTACTGACTCCCCTACAGTTGGTGGAGTGTCTGAGTGAGGACATCACCGTTCTAGGGATTCACGGCAACATGACAGTCCCCCTCTACCTCAATCAGGCAGAGTTCATCCAGCACGTCGCCCCAACTGCAAATCCTCTACTTACCGTCGAAGAAAGTGCGTTTCTTCGGAGTGCGTCGAGCATACTGAATTTCTTCAGGGTCCACGAACTGACTTGTCTAACGGATCTCATCCTACAGACGCCTCTCTCCGACGAAGACCTCATCGCCGGCCTTTTCGCAGATTCACACCTCGACGACACAAGCGCAATGATCAACCCCCCCAAGGCAAACGGTCTCCGTGACCTGTTCGATGCCGCCGACCAGCTTCGCGGCAAGCAAGACCGCTACTTCCAGAGGTTCTCTGGGGGGAATTTGATGCCCCTGCCCTTTCTCCCTTGCAGCGTGGAGGAACCCCCGGACCTCTAGTGGTCGTGGAGCCACTCATCTGCGTAGAAAGGTGTGAGTGCGCTCTCCATATCTCGATCAATATACCAACCCGCCTCTAGCAGGAGGAACTAGCCGGCACACGCTGTTGCACGCACGTGTGTTGGTATCAAGATGTCTCATTTTCTTTCCGTTTGAATTGTATGTACTGTCTGCCATTCACACTGACCACCTACAAGTTCGTCAGTGAACATTACCCGGCGTGCGGGGACTCATCACCCGCGTGGCCGTTTGTTACTGCCCGTATGTAATATATTAACGCCCCCCCATTCGAAGGGGGGCAACATTTCTCCATATGCGTACTATTTATTATCGCTAGCTATCCCACCCCTTATTTATTCACACCCATATTTATTTTTGTACCTATGCCCCATCCTTTTCGTGTCGAGTTTTCTTATCTACTGTACGATAGTTGGCCATCGCACAGGTGACCGGACATGAGATGGTCGTGGTCACCCAGTCTCTTACTGTACGAATACACGGCCTAGCGCGAAACACAGGGAATCCCCTTGAGTGAATAAGACCGAGCAACAGAGTACTAGCTATAGCTAAGTTAAGTAGCTATGAAAATCTCGACTCTGAGCCCGAGGGGACCGAGAAAAATTTGTTGACGCACACCGCGATGCGATCTCGCTTATGCAATCACGTGGTAATAATCCTAAGTCATCACGCGCTCACCAAATCACATCACCCTTGATGTGGGGCCACATTAGCTCCCCTCTCTAATTCCTGGCCATCATTACATCCCCTATCACTCCACCAAGAGGTGAGGCGACACGCAAGGCTGCCACAAAGCTATGGATGATAATTTCGAACACAAAGGACCCACACTGTCACTGATTCTACAAAAAAGGGCAGAACCCTTAGGAGCCACGTAGTTGACCTGTGCCCAGGAGTCCACCTTGTTGCCGATTCTTTGACCCTTGCACCCGACCATCCCATCACTCTTCCACGAAACGATAAGCGAGCTGTGTTATAAGCCAGACACTTCACCCATCCCACCTCCCTCGGGGAACGATACCCCCCTCCATCCTAATACTCAGAGCCGCCACCAGTATGCCCCCTCCTGCTCTTTAAGTACGACCCTGCTGACCACCAATGAACCCTCCTTGGTGTCATTAGGTCGGTTTGTCAAGTTGCACGAGGTAGGTCGGGCAGTGTGGTGTCTTGCCCAAGCCCTCGTACTCAAACATCCCCCGCTGGTACCTGCCCACTGCCAGGCAGGCTCGGTATGTACACTTAGTCACCCCTCATACGCTATCAGCTCAATCTTCCTACCATAGCTTGCGGCTGGCACGGACGTACGTCGCCACGCCCACACCAAGTATCTGGTCAAGAAAAAATCCCCCACCACCTACTGGAACGCTATGAAGGATCCGCGTTAGCTTTGCATCAGGACTAGGACCTCTGAAGCGAGGAGACTATGACTGTACACGCTTAACTTATATCTATTTACATGCAAGAATTTCATGGTCGATTAGCTGAGGAACACCAAGGAGTGTGAACAGACCACTACTAAGTGACAACCACCTAATCAATTACACTGTAAATCTATCCGTTCCCTGCGAACAACCAACGAATAGACAACCACCAGTCTCAAACGACACATAGACATGGACCCGAACGACGTCCTGTTCGGTCTGCTAACAGTAGCACCCCCATACTGAAATATACTACAAACCTACAAGCAAATAGACTGCCGTTGCTATGCAACAACCGTGGATTTTCTACTACTCCATATCCGGTCCCATCACCATAAAACAACTAAAGCCAAGAGGCTACGCTATCTGATGAAAGCCTGGAGAGAGAATCAATGCACAAAGATCAAAGAAGAATGCACTGGATGCTATAAGCTCATCTCGCTTGCTCTATTACAGGAACGTCTCGTAATCACCCATCAAGACCTTATGGTAGTCACTACCCGCTTTGGAAACCTTCCAAATCCGGATGGCACCTTTATACCTCCCTACCGGAAACATGGACACCGAAGTCATACTGGATTATAGGCTTTAGCATAACCATACATCCCCAACACTTATATGCCGAGACACCTAGACGTAAAACTATGAGCACTGAAAGCCTTAGTAGCAAGAGGTCAATGACAGCATTCTACTCTCGATAAACAATCACGACAA
Organism: Strobilomyces echinocephalus; assembly: GCA_038090115.1. NCBI lineage: Eukaryota > Fungi > Basidiomycota > Agaricomycetes > Boletales > Boletaceae > Strobilomyces > Strobilomyces echinocephalus. The sequence continues at coordinate 20,111 of JBBPMC010000289.1, read as the reverse complement.
CTGAGCCCCTATTGATTTCGGCCAATAAGACTAGCTACGAGCACTAGCAGTAAGAGCAATCAAAGGACACCTCAGACATCTCGAACACTATCTTGTCACCCTACATAATTGACGCCGGCACGCAATAAGACTAGCTGATCTAGCCATAAGCTGTACGAGTGCTAAGATCAATTACGGCAGGCCTACACTCTTGAATCAGTGCCCACCAATACCAGGTAATAGGTGGACCCCTAGCTGTAAGAGTAACGTGGAGCTCGACTGAATTCAACCTTAAACATCAAACATACCAGCAGTACTGGGAAATTATCACTATTATCCAACATGAAGTCATACCATCTCGATCCAAGCTATATCAGACAGCTTACACACTCACCCACGCATTCTCTGGGAGACTGCTATGGAGCTTACAAGTGGGTTGATAAGAAAATCAAACCCATCGCTCAACCTATACCACTAGAGTTCAAGGTAACTCGAACCATACCATACAATCCATTAACAACACTAGTGCCATTAGATCTGCACTTTTCCAATGTCTCTATCCCTACACCTAAGTTCACAGAAGAACATATAAACAAGATCCTAGGAGACCTGAAGGCAGATCAGTTCCTATCACCTGATGAGAGGCAGCTCTTCTTGTATGTCCTTGTCAAGAATGAAGCAGCCATTGCCTTTAAGGATAAACACTGAGGCACCCTTAAAGAGTCTTATTTCAGCCTCTACAAAATACCTCATGTACCTCACACCCCATGGGTTGAAAGAAATATTCCTATACCACCTGGACTAAGAGAGAAGGTCGTAGAACTGCTCCACCTTAAGATCAATGCTGGAGTCTATGAACCTTGTCAATCCCCTTACCGATCTAAATGGTTCTGTACTTGGAACGAAGCTAAGAAGAAACTTCGTATAGTATATGACCTACAACCACTCAACTGAGTATCCATAAAAGAGTCGTCTATCCCACCCAACCTGGATCAATTCATCGACCAATACTTAGGAGGTAAATGCTTTACTGTGCTAGACCTCTATTGGGGATTTGATGCCAGGAAAATGAATGAGGCTAGTCGAGACATGACCGCTTTTCTTACCCCATTGGGATTACTATGAATAACATTCTTGCCAACTGGATTTACAAATTCACCATCAGAATTCCAAGAATGCATGGTGTTTATTTTTCAAGAGGAAATTGTACGACAAGTCATGAATATATTCATTGATGATGCTCCTATACGAGGACCACTTACCACTTACTCTGATGCCCAAGGCAATCCTGAGGTTATGCCTGGAAGACCTGGCATTAGAAGGTATATATGGGAACATGCAGTAGATCTCAATCACATTCTCCATCGCCTCACTGAAGCTGGAGGAACCTTCTCTGGAAAGAAGCTCCAAATCTGCAAACCCCAAGTGCAAATACTTGGCCAGCTAATAGGAGTGCATGGTAGAGAGCCGGATAAGGAAAGAGTCAGGGCAATCAGAAACTGGCCCACCCCAACCAATGTTAAACAAGCTAGACAGTTTATGGGACTGTGTGGAACAGTACAAATTTGGATCTCAAACTTTTCCCAAATTGCCTCTAGTATCACTGCCAATTGGAGAAAGGACAAGGAGTTTGAATGGACTGAAGAATGCCAAGATGCTTTTGAAATCCTGAAGGATTACATAGTCTCAGCTCCTGCTTGATGTACCTCAGTCTTCCAGTGTTTCCTGTTATCTCATAGCCTTTTGCTCCAGCTCAAGATATTCATCAGCTCATCTGTGAGATCCCACTGAGACCACGAATCTTATTCCAACCTGCATATGGCCTGGTACATTTTTTTTGGCATCTTGGGTCCACAACTGTGTATTGGTGAAGATCAGCTGCAGGTAAGTTAAAAATGCATAGCATTCACTATAAATTTCCCAATACTCCTCAAAGCTGCAAAGAGCCAACTGAAACAGGCTGAAATAAAGTTCTGTTCAAAGTAAAACAAAAAAATGGAATCTGGTTTGATCCGGAATGGGATCAGGTGATTGTCAGAGAGGGCACTCAGAAGGGCCTTAGGTTCAATTGGTGATCCAGGTGGACTAGGAGCAGTTAGTTTGGTCATTTCTGCTAAAATTTCCTTTGGATCTTTTAATATAAATCCTTCAGAAAGTGTGGCCAGGCACAAAGACAGCGATTCCCACCATTGGTACTTCTGGAAGCTGCTCTGTAGGAACTTGGATCTTCTTGCAATTTCCAAGGATGGTTTAGAAACAAAAAGTATAAGTTTTGTCAATCCAGTGATCTAGAAACATCATGAAGTGCACAATCTTTCATTACCAATAATCACACAAGTTGAAGAGAGTCAACATTGATTCAAATGTTCGATCTCTTAACAAGTAGAAAATAAATATATTGGCTGACATTGAGGTAAAAAGTTGGGTGGGATCAGACAAGACAAGCTTGAAAAAATATAGATAGTATTGTAATCCAATTCTGTGATATGGCATTGATTAAGTGCTTGAACAAAGTCTAGAAGAAGGCAAGGGATTAGAGAGAGACTTGAATAGAGGTAAGCAATAAATACTTTAGTTATGCTGTCTGTATACAGTCTTCAACAGGACCTCTGAGTGAATAACAGATAATCATAATTTGACTTGAAACACAAATAGAAAGTTCCCTTTGGAAACAACAGGAGGAAGCTGTAAAAAATCTCCCAAGACAACGAGCTATGACATGTCATATGAAGCTAACTCACAGTCAAGTGATTCTCACCTGTAAACCACTGAATGGCTCATCCCATTCATCAGCTTCTAATGTTAGACATCTCAATCAAGGGAGCTGGAATTTGATGTAAGAGATTGTATTATGCACTATAAATCGGTAGGGACATACCTGGAGTCCAATGTAAAAGACTGAAGAGCTCTTACATCAGACTCTCAAGTTCTATACTACTATACCACAACAACTATACATAACAACAAGTTCAGCCACAATGTGGCTGAAATGGAAATGCACAATCACCAGGCACACAACATCTAATATGTTGAACTTAATTGCTTTAAGCATTGATGCTTTAAAGATGGTGATACAAACACATGCTTGTTAGAGAGACAAGAATGTACCTTCATTGCAAACAAGAGCCTTTGCCTCATTCCATCTCAAGACAGACTTGGGAGACTTGATAGCATCAGCAGTCATCAACTCTGAATCAGTTAACCCAGCCCATGAATGAAGTGTCTATCCTGAAGGAGGGAATGAGTTGACTATAACAATATGGACCAGAGAAAGCAATGCACTGTTGATCCTACTACCAGCCATGCCAGTGCTTGCTATAATAGTGATCATAAAGGCATATCTAAACTTCTGTTGTAGTGTGTTGATTATGATGTGAAGCAAGAAAGACTTGCTGCATTCTAATAGAGATGCTTACAACCTAATTCACAACATTAATCTTGTGCTTCTCTACAGCTGCAGAAAAGACATGATGCATGGAAGGCTGATTGATGGGGGCTTGTTGAAGCTTCATCCTCTCGGGGGTCATATTATATATACATACAATTTGAGGAAGATATGATACAACAGATAGCCAACTATGAAGAAGTAAACAAATAGACAAGTAGGCAGCTGTGTTTAATCACATAAAAGAGAATATCACTACATGGGAAAAAAAAAAGATCCAGAGTCACAATAGATGGGTATTGTAAAAAGGAAGTGACTGCTACACCCAGCATGCACATCACAATATAACGATAGAATATAACCAATATATGATTATAATTCACTAGTTGCCATCAATCCAAACATAAGAGATCAATTTGCCAGTCGATATGTTCCAAATCATTCTCCCAAGGCCAAGATAACAAAAGAGAACAGAATTGAGTGTACCATAGAATGGGAGTCTCCCTTTCATGATGTCCCTGTTGTGCCACATAATGTTGATGTCACTCCAAGTTTGGAACTTGCAAAGAGAGGTAAGTGAGGTGATACAAACGTAGTGGGATAAAGGCAATCCAAAAGGTGGAGACCTGCTGAGATAGTATATGTGGATGCTGGCAGAAAAGAAATGCTCAAAATTGGCCAGCAAAGTGACATAGGCCCCATGGAAACATTGATGAGAGAGTTCCTTATCTTGAAAAGAATAACCAAGAAGGTCATTTTCCCAAACAAGAAAGCTTAAATCTTGCCCATGAAGTGCTGGAGGCAGCAAATGAACTCTATAGCATTGTGATAGGACATGTTGTTGTGTCCCATGATATAAAGGGTATCCTTGGCATGTCTGACAGCAATCATCAGAGGCTTGTAGAGACCTGGATGGGTTGATTGCAGCTCTTCATATAAATCAAGAATGTGACAACAGTATTCATAAACCTCACCCTTCCAATTAGAGAAGACAGTCTCTTTGATGTATCTATAACAAGGTCAATAAAAATTGCTGTCCTTGAATTGATGGCAACTGATGAAGAGTGGTAGCTGAAAAGTGTCATGTCCATCAATGATGGTATGGGCCAAATATGGGTGTTCGGGATTGTATGATTGTGGCAATGAGGAGATCTCATGAGGACCCCATGATCCATCAGCGTGACAGAATGGGACTTCATTCTCAGCCACAAGATGGGGGAGATAGGGTGCATTGCTCGTAAGGACAGCAGTGCCACCAGCCAAAGTGGACCACTTGTTGAATTAGTCATTATTGAACACGGCTAGAAGGGAGGGTATCAGAATAGACACTCTGACTATGAAAAGGAGATGTTTATATAGTGATGTAGATAATTATACAAGACTGGTGATTGTGAGGGGACTGAAAGAAAAAATGAACAATAACTCAAAACAATCTGTGAACAAAGACTTGCCTTATTAATATATTATATCCCATGTGGCAAGTAGACTGGGGCCAAAGTTGAGCAAGTAACATGGATGAAATGAATAAAAACATAAAAACATAAACTGATGATGTTCACATCATCAAGTGAACTAGGAAATGAGTCAAGCAAAGAGGTCGGTTGCCAACTACAGAGTAGAGGATCAGTCTGCTAGGTAGACTGGGTCAGGAAACCATTTATTGGTTGCATTCTGTAGTCACACAGCTAGTTAGGTCAAGGGTAATATTTTATTTCTGCAACCTTACTGCAGATCAACAATGATAGACAGGCGACAGAAGCACAGGCAGTCTCGCTACAAGCCAAGAGGGGATCAGCCTTCAAGGGATATAGGTCTGGGGACCACTCAGCGGTGCTGTCGAATAGTGTATCTAGGCTTTGTCTAGTTTGGAAGCTAAGGAAAGAACAAGCAAAGAGGTCAGTCACCATCTAAGGTGTGGATGATCAGTCCACTCAATAGACCAGGTCAGGAAACCATTCATTGGTTGTATTCCGAAGCAAAAAGCTAGCATGGTTGATGGGAGTTCCAAGCCTACCAAGTGTTGGTAGTCCTGTCCACTTTCATGTATGGGATTGAGCCACATGTTTGGTCATGCTTGACCTGACACACAAGAGGTGTGAGTGGATGTGTCCACTAAATTGTGTCAAGGGCATTATATACAATCATACACCTGAGATAGGGATCTTAGGGAAGCACAGGCAGTCTCACTGGGAAGCTATCCTCGATATCCAGGTAAGGGACAATTGGAAGAAAGGGAAAGAGTAGCTTATATTTTTAGATAGAAGATCAAGCTATATATATATATATGTATGGACACTGTTTGTATCCGTGATGGGAACAATCTCCAAATGAAAGAATGAAAGATTAGAGATATAAAGGCAATTGGCTAAAAATAAGAGAGATAAACACTATAGGTTAAACTATGAGCATGAAATGCTATAGACTAATAAGAGTTAGCCAATAGTATAAAAGGAGCTTATCTACAGTAGGAGTCCATGGAGAGTGAGCAAGATAAGTAAAAAAGAATACATGGAAAATGTAAAATCCAACAGGACACCCATTCATATGAATGGTGGGAGATACTTCAATCACATCTACATGGCCAAGTTCTTGTAGTACGTGATCATTGACCTTGTTTGAGGTTGAAGATATATGATTAGAAGTAGATTCTTGTGATAAAGATATTCGTGCTCCTCAATGCATAAACACACCGGGTCAGCACTTACCTGATTCAATAGCCTGTTATGTGCAAATCAAAACCCACAAACATAGATTAATATGGTCCAGATTGGTTAATGGTAACATGATGGTGGACACATGGTTAATCTCATTTTGTGCCTGATATTGACACTCTCGCTCTCTTGCATCACCCAAGTTGCTCAGATCACAGGTGGGGACCTGGCAATAAGGTGTGTGAACTGAAAATGCCATACCTACCTATTGTCAAAGTTCGCAATGTCAACACCAACCTCTTTGAAGCATTGCAGTGGTTAAGAGTGACCCTTCAGTCTTGCCCACATCCGTTCCAGAGACACACCTGCTGCTCAACAATGGCTTCCCTGGATCTTGACTGTCATGACAGCAATGAGTCCATCAATGGTGTTAATCCTGTTCACCCCACATCCTACCTATGATGACGAATCTAACTCAACAGATGAGGAGGGTGACAATATTGCAGATTATGCATTCGGGAGCTTGGATTGGCTTACAGATGGCCTGGGAGATATATCACTCGAATCCCCACTCTTGCTTGATTTATTATCAGCGAACCTGGTTGGGGTGTCCCAGAGAAGTCTGACAGCACTATAGAAGGAGGTACAAGTGACTCAGGTTAATAATATGTCTGTTACAACCTGTTTATAACTACTATTGAAAATTGTCTTCAGGAGGGCGACTTACACACAACAATGAATAAGTCTAAGTGAATTTTCAACTGAACCCTACCTTTGGTCACCAGGTGCTCATCCATCTTTTATATGTTGGTGGATATGATCACGTAGTGTCTGCCTCAACTCCAATGATCTTCTTCCTTCTCTCTTGACCTTCTGACTGCATTTCAGGATTTCTACTGACTGATGGACTTTTAGACTCTGGTTTCCCATGCCTTTGGCCCATCCTTTTAATCTCCAAGACCTCAGCAAAAAATCTTGGACCCCTTTTGAGATGAACAGATCACACCTAGGTATCCCCTTAATCTATTCCTTGGGTGTCACCGCACCCAGGATTGTTATTTTACACCAATGTAGACCAATGTTTTTCCCGCAGTCCAAACCAAATGTCAGTCCATGTTTCAGTCTTATTCTCAGTCCTCAGTCCATTAGAACATTTACTTACTTCGGTTTTACTCTTTTAGTATTTCCTTATTAACTTCCAGGCTCTTTTAAAGACCCTTAGGATAGTTCCCATGTAACTTCCTTCCTATCACATATCATTTACCATCTTTTGACCACTTGAACGACCTTTCCCTCAACTCAAATGACATTCTTCCTTTTCCCTTGACCTTTCAACCACATTTTCAGACTTCTATAGACAGATGGACTTTTGGACTCCAGTTTTCTGCATCTTCAGCCCACTTTTTAGCCCTCTGGATTTCAGCAAACAATCTCAGATCTATTTTTGAATGATCAGATCACCTTTAGGTACCCTCTCAACCTAAGAACTAGGGTCTGCAGGTAAAAAGAAGAAGTAGTTTAAGATCACAGAAAGAAAGTCCTATAAAGGTTCTCAACTGGCTAGAGCTCTGGATAAACTAGATCAGATTGGAAGCAAGCTAGGGTAATGGAAATAATTTGTCAACAGATGTCAAGCTAATGGAAAAAAAAATTACAACAAGTCCAGAGTGTGCTAAATGTGCAAAACTATTGACATATCCCTAGTAAGTCATTAGCAGGTAGGATCATGAATTCTTTTATATATCTGTTTGTCACCACTGTCCATTAGGAACAAGCTGCTACCATTCAAGAGATGCTTCATGATTTCAATATTATATTCATGACACTTTTTAGGATCCCACTGATAATATTGGGCAACCTAAGTATGGGTTTTGTTCTATAATGCCAAATGCCAGTTTCCAAGGTCCTCTTACAGCTGCAAAAGTGTTGTCAGTATAAACAGCAGCAAGTCAGAGAATGGGATAAATTGAATTGTGTGATTTCCAATGAGTGTTGCAGTTATCAACCTATGTTATTCAGTGAGCTAGAAGTGGCTGTGAAATGCTTAGCTCATTTTTGGAAATAACTAAACCTCAAGAGCACCACTCTTTAATTGCTTCATTAATATATTCAATGACTTTCATATTAAAGTTAAAATGTGGAGAAAACACATTGATTGAAGCTGTGTTACAATGAGAGAATTGTTTGGCTTGTTCAATGATGTTGCAAGCTGATGGGTAGTTGTATTGAAGTCGCCATGGCTCTAAGTCCTCCATAGTAAGACCAATTGGCTGGTTGTTTGTGACAAGTTGAGGGATGGTGGTAGTGTTGAATTCTGTGATTTCGCCTCTTTCTTGGACTACTAAAAATGTGGGCCAGACTGGGAGTCGAACCCTGGACCTTTTGTGTTAGTGTTTATTTACTTGAAGTGCACTCATAGCCTGGAAGTCCACTGTGTCTCCTCCTTGGTTGCTCACAGTGGATTCCAGGTCTGTATACCTCGCTATCTATCATAATATTATTCTTGGTTGCTCACCCCCGTTGCGCACACAAGGAGAAACATGGATATATTCTGGTCCCTAGTAGTGTTACCAATATGTGGCTTAGGGGGGTGTGTTGGAATCCTATATCTACACATCTCAGACAGTGACAAGGCCGGGTAGTCTAGTGGTTAAGATATCCCAGTACTGTTGGGAGTCCCAGGTTTGAGTCCTGGTCTGGCCAGATTTTCCCTGAGTTTTCCTGCACTTATCAGGTAGTTTCCTTAGAAAATTGAGAGGCAGAAATACTATGCTTGGAGGATGGAGGTACAATACCACTGCCATCATTAGAAGAATGAGCTGAAGTGGTGATCTAATTATTGCTATCATGTAACCTGGATGGTGCTCATTGGTTGGCTATATATAGCTGCATATTACTGGGGAGGCAAGGGATATGATTATACTCATGGTGTGCAGCTACAATATCCTCCACATCTGGGTTCTCTAACTAAAAAATGTCAATAATTGTCTTTCAACAGTGATGGACTTACTGAAGGCAAATGATTGTGAACTAACCTCAGGCTGTTGATTATTATTGCTAGAAAGATAAAGAACCTCATTATGCTCATGGTGCATAGCCACAATGCCCTCTGCACCAGTTAAAAATTAGTAATTATCCTTCAATGGTGATAGATTTACTAAAGGCAAAGTGTTGCAAGTGAATCCATTGGTTATTACTGTGGAGGTAAAGTACATGATTACTATCATGGTATATTGCCCCAACTCCCTCTACATCTAGATTCCCTGAATAAAAATTAGAATTCATCCTCTGATGATGATGAACTCATAGATTGACAGGGGTTGTAAGTGCACCCATTGGTCATTAGCTTGGGAAAAAAAAAATCAATTAATAGCAGATGGCAGTGAAGGTGACAATTATTCAAGGATCATTCCATGTAGAATCACAAGTTGGTGGCTTGGAGATCAAGTGAATGGTCTTCCTTGCCTAGTGCCAGTATATTGTTTAAACCAGTAACGTAATTCTAGCAATTTAGAAGGGGAACAATTCAGAGTCCTCATTATTTATATATAAGAGACATGTCATTTTTTTCACATAAAATTTGTTCAGAAATATATTTGTCCTTGCTAGGTGATGTTTTGTTAATCTCCTGGATAATAGTGGAGTTAGTGTATTATAAATGTCAATGCAAGTCTTACCAGGTCTCCAATATGAGGAGTGGCAAAAGAAAAGTGACCATTTTGGTCCATGTTGAGTGGCAGTGAAGTGGTGCACAAATGATTTGTAAATATATGCATTATCATTGTTATACTCCTGGTCCTTATTAGACCACACTCCAAGCAATGATGGACTTATCTTTCTTTTCCTTCATATCTAATCATAGGATCAATGGCCATAATCTTGCCCTTTGATCTTTGCACTATTGTCCCTTGTTACACCTTTTGTTTTACCTCACGCTTGTTGCAGCCCTTGACACAGGCAAGGCCTGTGTATGCTTCTTTGCTCTTTCATTCCATCATGTTTTATTTTCATATTTCATGAATGCTTCTCATACTTCTCTTCCATTCTACCTCTTGTTCATCTCATATGTCTCATCACCATTTCATTGTCATGTTTCAAATTTGATATGCATTTCAGCCACACCCTTGTGCTCTAGGGCAAAGCGCTTGAACTCTTGTCGATAAAACACCTTATGTAAATCTATATAGTCCTTGAATATATAAATCCAGTGAACATCAACTAGTAACCCCAGTTTGGTTCACTTGGGTATCTTCCTCTTTAAGGTCATAGCCTAGATTCCTATTACTTTTCTCCACTTCCAAAGGATATTTGTTTTTAAGTGGTAACTTGAGGACTATCTTGGTTTTAGTGTTGTATCAGTTCTATGGATGAACAGACAGATAACATATGTGTTGATGGGGTAGTGAGGACACTTGATAAAGATCTTTTAGAAAACAGTGAAGCAAGTGGAGTGGAAGTGTGAGACAAAATCATAGAACCAGCAGTGCTAAACCATTTGTAAGGCAGTGCTTGAGTCTAGGAGATGGAACTTGACAACTAGAATTCAAATTGCTAACCAGGCACTGCTTGGACAAATATAGATTGTGAAGCAGGAAGTGCGGATAAGAGTGGCTCACATATTTTAGGCAAGGTAATATCTGTTGCTCTTAATTTGGTTTGCAAGACAACCCAAACTGAATCTTGAAATGAGGGCATCATTGGATTGACATTTTTTATTTGTGTCACTAGATCTATTTTTAAGGGTTAGATTGACTATTTAGTCTGGATGCATTCCAACTCCTACAAATGGGCCAATTGTTGTGTGCCTGGTGATTGCGCACCATGGCATTGCTATGTGTCAGCATTTGCACTTCAGCCACATTGTGGCTGACCTTGTTGTTATGTATAGTTGTTGTGGTACAGTAGTATAGAACTTGAGAGTCCGATGTAAGAGCTCTTTAGTCTCTTACATCGGACTCCAGGTATGTCCCTACCGCTTTGTAGCGCCTTAATTCAGTCTTTTACATCGGACTCCAGCTGCCTTGGTTCAGCTGTCTAACACCAATTGATCACCATTATCTCTACTAAAGTATATAGAATAATATATAGCAGTGGAGTCAGTCAACATCTCATCTAGATTCAATTTGAGCAAATAAAATCATGAGCAAGCAATATATATACCTGCATTGGTTTGCTTGATGAGCCTTTTCTTGTTTTTTTTTTTTTGAAACAACAGCACTTGCATTACTATCAACCTTGTTGTTATTGTTATCATAGATAATTTTGCACTTGGCTATTGTTGGGGAAATGGGAAGTAATTAGGATGATCAAAAGTGGAGACACTATAGCTCAAATCAGCCAAAAGACCATAATGAGGGCACTACTTGTTGATCAAACCATCAAGAGTTTTATAGAGGTTCTTGTTATATTCAGTCTCTGATTGGCACAAACAAAAGATTGAAAAGACTGATGTTATAATGGATTATTTTAGCAAGCTTGAGCACATTATGATGGGCTATACAAATCATGAGTAAAGGTTAATCATAAACAATACTAAACACCACTAAT